>CAXHKU010000909.1:0-78445 GCA_964017125.1 Flabesymbios commensalis | reverse complement strand
AATTAATCAAACTTCGCCAAATTTACAGGGAAGTTGCCGTAATACCAGCCGATGGTGCCTGCAAAACTACATGGAAAACAGTTGAGAATTGACGTCTGGATTGACGTCTAAATGAATAACTTTTAATAATACTCAATCAAATTTCACACCAATCTCTTAAATAATTTTTGCAGTAATAAATCAAAGTTCGCCAAGTTTACATTAATCAAACTTCGCCAAATTTACAGGGAAGTTGCCGTAGTAACAGCCGATGTTGCCTGCAAAACTACGTGGCAAACGGTTGAGAATTGACGTTTGAATTGACGTCTAAAATGAATAACTTTTAATAATGCTCAATCAAATTTAACACCAATCTCATTAATGACTTTTGCAGTAATTAATCAAACTTCGCCACATTTACAGGGCAGTTGCCGTAGTAGCAGCCGATGTTGCCTACAAAACTACATGGAAAACGGTTGAGAATTGACGTCTGAATTGACGTCTAAATGAATAACTTTAATTAAAACTCAATCAAATTTCACACCAATCTCATTAATAATTTTTGCAGTAATTATTCAAACTTCGCCAAATTTACAGGGAAGTTGCCGTAATAAAAGCCAATGTTCCCTGCAAAACTACATGGAAAACGGTTGAGAATTGACGTCTGAATTGACGTTTAAATGAATAACTTTTAGTAATAGTCAATCAAATTTCACACCAAGCTCATTAATAACTTCTGCAATAATTAATCAAACTTCACCAAATCTACACGGAAGTTGTCGTAATACCAGCCGATGGTGCCTGCAAAACTACATCAAAAACGGTTTAGAATTGATGTCTGAATTGACGTCTAAATGAATAACTTTTAATAATGCTCAATCAAATTTAACACCAATCTCATTAATGACTTTTGCAGTAATTAATCAAACTTCGCCACATTTACATGGCAGTTGTCGTAATACCAGCCGATGGTGCCTGCAAAACTACATCAAAAACGGTTTAGAATTGACGTCTGAATTGACGTCTAAATGAATAACTTTTAATAATTCTCAATCAAATTTCAAACCAACTTATTAATAACTTTTGCAGTAATTAATCAAACTTCGCCAAATTGACAGGGAAGTTGCCGTAATAGCAGCCAATGTTGCCCGCAAAATTACATGGAAAACAGTTGAGAAGTGACGTCTGAATTGACGTTTAAATGAATAACTTTTAATAATACTCAATCAAATTTAACACCAATCTCTTTAATAATTTTTGCAGTAATTAATCAAACTTCGCCAAATTCACAGGGAAGTTGCCGTAATAACAGCCAATGCTGCCTGCAAAACTACATGGAAAACTGTTGAGAATTGACGTCTGAATTGACGTCTAAATGAATAACTTTTAGTAATAGTCAATCAAATTTCACACCAAGCTCATTAATAACTTCTGCAATAATTAATCAAACTTCACCAAATTTACACAGAAGTTGCCGTAATACCAGCCGATGGTGCCTGTAAAACTACATCGAGAACGGTTGAGAATTGACGTCTGAATTGACGTCTAAATGAATAATTTTTAATAATTCTCAATCAAATTTCACACCAATCTCATTAATAACTTTTGCAGTAATTAATCAAACTTCGCCAAATTTACAGGGAAGTTGCCGTAATACCAGCCGATGGTGCCTGCAAAACTACATAGAAAACAGTTGAGAATTGACGTCTGGATTGACGTCTAAATGAATAACTTTTAATAATACTCAATCAAATTTCACACCAATCTCTTAAATAATTTTTGCAGTAATAAATCAAAGTTCGCCAAGTTTACATTAATCAAACTTCGCCAAATTTACAGGGAAGTTGCCGTAGTAACAGCCGATGTTGCCTGCAAAACTACGTGGCAAACGGTTGAGAATTGACGTTTGAATTGACGTCTAAAATGAATAACTTTTAATAATACTCAATCAAATTTAACACCAATCTCATTAATGACTTTTGCAGTAATTAATCAAACTTCGCCACATTTACATGGCAGTTGTCGTAATACCAGCCGATGGTGCCTGCAAAACTACATCAAAAACGGTTTAGAATTGACGTCTGAATTGACGTCTAAATGAATAACTTTTAATAATTCTCAATCAAATTTCAAACCAACTTATTAATAACTTTTGCAGTAATTAATCAAACTTCGCCAAATTGACAGGGAAGTTGCCGTAATAGCAGCCAATGTTGCCCGCAAAATTACATGGAAAACAGTTGAGAAGTGACGTCTGAATTGACGTTTAAATGAATAACTTTTAATAATACTCAATCAAATTTAACACCAATCTCTTTAATAATTTTTGCAGTAATTAATCAAACTTCGCCAAATTCACAGGGAAGTTGCCGTAATAACAGCCAATGCTGCCTGCAAAACTACATGGAAAACTGTTGAGAATTGACGTCTGAATTGACGTCTAAATGAATAACTTTTAGTAATAGTCAATCAAATTTCACACCAAGCTCATTAATAACTTCTGCAATAATTAATCAAACTTCACCAAATTTACACAGAAGTTGCCGTAATACCAGCCGATGGTGCCTGTAAAACTACATCGAGAACGGTTGAGAATTGACGTCTGAATTGACGTCTAAATGAATAATTTTTAATAATACTCAATCAAATTTCACACCAATCTCATTAATAACTTTTGCAGTAATTAATCAAACTTCGCCAAATTTACAGGGAAGTTGCCGTAATACCAGCCGATGGTGCCTGCAAAACTACATGGAAAACAGTTGAGAATTGACGTCTGGATTGACGTCTAAATGAATAACTTTTAATAATACTCAATCAAATTTCACACCAATCTCTTAAATAATTTTTGCAGTAATAAATCAAAGTTCGCCAAGTTTACATTAATCAAACTTCGCCAAATTTACAGGGAAGTTGCCGTAGTAACAGCCGATGTTGCCTGCAAAACTACGTGGCAAACGGTTGAGAATTGACGTTTGAATTGACGTCTAAAATGACTAACTTTTAATAATACTCAATCAAATTTAACACCAATCTCATTAATGACTTTTGCAGTAATTAATCAAACTTCGCCACATTTACAGGGCAGTTGCCGTAGTAGCAGCCGATGTTGCCTACAAAACTACATGGAAAACGGTTGAGAATTGACGTCTGAATTGACGTCTAAATGAATAACTTTAATTAAAACTCAATCAAATTTCACACCAATCTCATTAATAATTTTTGCAGTAATTATTCAAACTTCGCCAAATTTACAGGGAAGTTGCCGTAATAAAAGCCAATGTTCCCTGCAAAACTACATGGGAAACGGTTGAGAAGTGACGTCTGAATTGACGTTTAAATGAATAACTTTTAATAATAGTCGATCAAATTTCACACCAAGCTCATTAATAACTTCTGCAATAATAAATCAAACTTCGCCAAATTTACACAGAAGTTGCCGTAATACCAGCCGATGGTGCCTGTAAAACTACATCGAGAACGGTTGAGAATTGACGTCTGAATTGACGTCTAAATGAATAACTTTTAGTAATAGTCAATCAAATTTCACACCAAGCTCATTAATAACTTCTGCAATAATTAATCAAGCTTCACCAAATTTACACGGAAGTTGTCGTAATACCAGCCGATGGTGCCTGCAAAACTACATCAAAAACGGTTTAGAATTGATGTCTGAATTGACGTCTAAATGAATAACTTTTAATAATGCTCAATCAAATTTAACACCAATCTCATTAATGACTTTTGCAGTAATTAATCAAACTTCGCCACATTTACATGGCAGTTGTCGTAATACCAGCCGATGGTGCCTGCAAAACTACATCAAAAACGGTTTAGAATTGACGTCTGAATTGACGTCTAAATGAATAACTTTTAATAATTCTCAATCAAATTTCAAACCAACTTATTAATAACTTTTGCAGTAATTAATCAAACTTCGCCAAATTTACAGGGAAGTTGCCGTAATAGCAGCCAATGTTGCCCGCAAAATTACATGGAAAACAGTTGAGAAGTGACGTCTGAATTGACGTTTAAATGAATAACTTTTAATAATACTCAATCAAATTTCACACCAATCTCTTTAATAATTTTTGCAGTAATTAATCAAACTTCGCCAAATTCACAGGGAAGTTGCCGTAATAACAGCCAATGCTGCCTGCAAAACTACATGGAAAACTGTTGAGAATTGACGTCTGAATTGACGTCTAAATGAATAACTTTTGGTAATAGTCAATCAAATTTCACACCAAGCTCATTAATAACTTCTGCAATAATTAATCAAACTTCACCAAATTTACACGGAAGTTGTCGTAATACCAGCCGATGGTGCCTGCAAAACTACATCAAAAACGGTTTAGAATTGAAGTCTGAATTGATGTCTAAATGAATAACTTTTAATAATTCTCAATCAAATTTCAAACCAATCTCATTAATAACTTTTGCAGTAATTAATCAAACTTCGCCAAATTTACAGGGAAGTTGCCGTAATAACAGCCAATGTTGCCCGCAAAATTACATGGAAAACAGTTGAGAAGTGACGTCTGAATTGACGTTTAAATGAATAACTTTTAATAATACTTAATCAAATTTCACACCAATCTCTTTAATAATTTTTGCAGTAATAAATCAAACTTCGCCAAGTTTTCATTAATCAAACTTCGCCAAATTTACAGGGAAGTTGCCGTAATACCAGCCGATGGTGCCTGCAAAACTACATGGAAAACGGTTTAGAATTGATGTCTGAATTGACGTCTAAATGAATAACTTTTAATAATGCTCAATCAAATTTAACACCAATCTCATTAATGACTTTTGCAGTAATTAATCAAACTTCGCCACATTTACAGGGCAGTTGCCGTAGTAGCAGCCGATGTTGCCTACAAAACTACATGGAAAACGGTTGAGAATTGACGTCTGAATTGACGTCTAAATGAATAACTTTAATTAAAACTCAATCAAATTTCACACCAATCTCATTAATAATTTTTGCAGTAATTATTCAAACTTCGCCAAATTTACAGGGAAGTTGCCGTAATAAAAGCCAATGTTCCCTGCAAAACTACATGGGAAACGGTTGAGAAGTGACGTCTGAATTGACGTTTAAATGAATAACTTTTAATAATAGTCGATCAAATTTCACACCAAGCTCATTAATAACTTCTGCAATAATAAATCAAACTTCGCCAAATTTACACAGAAGTTGCCGTAATACCAGCCGATGGTGCCTGTAAAACTACATCGAGAACGGTTGAGAATTGACGTCTGAATTGACGTCTAAATGAATAACTTTTAGTAATAGTCAATCAAATTTCACACCAAGCTCATTAATAACTTCTGCAATAATTAATCAAGCTTCACCAAATTTACACGGAAGTTGTCGTAATACCAGCCGATGGTGCCTGCAAAACTACATCAAAAACGGTTTAGAATTGATGTCTGAATTGACGTCTAAATGAATAACTTTTAATAATGCTCAATCAAATTTAACACCAATCTCATTAATGACTTTTGCAGTAATTAATCAAACTTCGCCACATTTACATGGCAGTTGTCGTAATACCAGCCGATGGTGCCTGCAAAACTACATCAAAAACGGTTTAGAATTGACGTCTGAATTGACGTCTAAATGAATAACTTTTAATAATTCTCAATCAAATTTCAAACCAACTTATTAATAACTTTTGCAGTAATTAATCAAACTTCGCCAAATTTACAGGGAAGTTGCCGTAATAGCAGCCAATGTTGCCCGCAAAATTACATGGAAAACAGTTGAGAAGTGACGTCTGAATTGACGTTTAAATGAATAACTTTTAATAATACTCAATCAAATTTCACACCAATCTCTTTAATAATTTTTGCAGTAATTAATCAAACTTCGCCAAATTCACAGGGAAGTTGCCGTAATAACAGCCAATGCTGCCTGCAAAACTACATGGAAAACTGTTGAGAATTGACGTCTGAATTGACGTCTAAATGAATAACTTTTGGTAATAGTCAATCAAATTTCACACCAAGCTCATTAATAACTTCTGCAATAATTAATCAAACTTCACCAAATTTACACGGAAGTTGTCGTAATACCAGCCGATGGTGCCTGCAAAACTACATCAAAAACGGTTTAGAATTGAAGTCTGAATTGATGTCTAAATGAATAACTTTTAATAATTCTCAATCAAATTTCAAACCAATCTCATTAATAACTTTTGCAGTAATTAATCAAACTTCGCCAAATTTACAGGGAAGTTGCCGTAATAACAGCCAATGTTGCCCGCAAAATTACATGGAAAACAGTTGAGAAGTGACGTCTGAATTGACGTTTAAATGAATAACTTTTAATAATACTTAATCAAATTTCACACCAATCTCTTTAATAATTTTTGCAGTAATAAATCAAACTTCGCCAAGTTTTCATTAATCAAACTTCGCCAAATTTACAGGGAAGTTGCCGTAATACCAGCCGATGGTGCCTGCAAAACTACATGGAAAACAGTTGAGAATTGACGTCTGGATTGACGTCTAAATGAATAACTTTTAATAATACTCAATCAAATTTCACACCAATCTCTTAAATAATTTTTGCAGTAATAAATCAAAGTTCGCCAAGTTTACATTAATCAAACTTCGCCAAATTTACAGGGAAGTTGCCGTAGTAACAGCCGATGTTGCCTGCAAAACTACGTGGCAAGCGGTTGAGAATTGACGTTTGAATTGACGTCTAAAATGAATAACTTTTAATAATACTCAATCAAATTTAACACCAATCTCATTAATGACTTTTGCAGTAATTAATCAAACTTCGCCACATTTACAGGGCAGTTGCCGTAGTAGCAGCCGATGTTGCCTACAAAACTACATGGAAAACGGTTGAGAATTGACGTCTGAATTGACGTCTAAATGAATAACTTTAATTAAAACTCAATCAAATTTCACACCAATCTCATTAATAATTTTTGCAGTAATTATTCAAACTTCGCCAAATTTACAGGGAAGTTGCCGTAATAAAAGCCAATGTTCCCTGCAAAACTACATGGGAAACGGTTGAGAAGTGACGTCTGAATTGACGTTTAAATGAATAACTTTTAGTAATAGTCGATCAAATTTCACACCAAGCTCATTAATAACTTCTGCAATAATAAATCAAACTTCGCCAAATTTACACAGAAGTTGCCGTAATACCAGCCGATGGTGCCTGTAAAACTACATCGAGAACGGTTGAGAATTGACGTCTGAATTGACGTCTAAATGAATAACTTTTAGTAATAGTCAATCAAATTTCACACCAAGCTCATTAATAACTTCTGCAATAATTAATCAAACTTCACCAAATTTACACGGAAGTTGTCGTAATACCAGCCGATGGTGCCTGCAAAACTACATCAAAAACGGTTTAGAATTGATGTCTGAATTGACGTCTAAATGAATAACTTTTAATAATGCTCAATCAAATTTAACACCAATCTCATTAATGACTTTTGCAGTAATTAATCAAACTTCGCCACATTTACATGGCAGTTGTCGTAATACCAGCCGATGGTGCCTGCAAAACTACATCAAAAACGGTTTAGAATTGACGTCTGAATTGACGTCTAAATGAATAACTTTTAATAATTCTCAATCAAATTTCAAACCAACTTATTAATAACTTTTGCAGTAATTAATCAAACTTCGCCAAATTTACAGGGAAGTTGCCGTAATAGCAGCCAATGTTGCCCGCAAAATTACATGGAAAACAGTTGAGAAGTGACGTCTGAATTGACGTTTAAATGAATAACTTTTAATAATACTCAATCAAATTTCACACCAATCTCTTTAATAATTTTTGCAGTAATTAATCAAACTTCGCCAAATTCACAGGGAAGTTGCCGTAATAACAGCCAATGCTGCCTGCAAAACTACATGGAAAACTGTTGAGAATTGACGTCTGAATTGACGTCTAAATGAATAACTTTTAGTAATAGTCAATCAAATTTCACACCAAGCTCATTAATAACTTCTGCAATAATTAATCAAACTTCACCAAATTTACACGGAAGTTGTCGTAATACCAGCCGATGGTGCCTGCAAAACTACATCAAAAACGGTTTAGAATTGAAGTCTGAATTGATGTCTAAATGAATAACTTTTAATAATTCTCAATCAAATTTCAAACCAATCTCATTAATAACTTTTGCAGTAATTAATCAAACTTCGCCAAATTTACAGGGAAGTTGCCGTAATAACAGCCAATGTTGCCCGCAAAATTACATGGAAAACAGTTGAGAAGTGACGTCTGAATTGACGTTTAAATGAATAACTTTTAATAATACTTAATCAAATTTCACACCAATCTCTTTAATAATTTTTGCAGTAATAAATCAAACTTCGCCAAGTTTTCATTAATCAAACTTCGCCAAATTTACAGGGAAGTTGCCGTAGTAGCAGCCGATGTTGCCTACAAAACTACATGGAAAACGGTTGAGAATTGACGTCTGAATTGACGTCTAAATGAATAACTTTTATTAAAACTCAATCAAATTTCACACCAATCTCATTAATAATTTTTGCAGTAATTATTCAAACTTCGCCAAATTTACAGGGAAGTTGCCGTAATAAAAGCCAATGTTCCCTGCAAAACTACATGGGAAACGGTTGAGAAGTGACGTCTGAATTGACGTTTAAATGAATAACTTTTAATAATAGTCAATCAAATTTCACACCAAGCTCATTAATAACTTCTGCAATAATAAATCAAACTTCGCCAAATTTACACAGAAGTTGCCGTAATACCAGCCGATGGTGCCTGCAAAACTACATCGAGAACGGTTGAGAATTGACGTCTGAATTGACGTCTAAATGAATAACTTTTATTAAAACTCAATCAAATTTCACACCAATCTCATTAATAATTTTTGCAGTAATTATTCAAACTTCGCCAAATTTACAGGGAAGTTGCCGTAATAAAAGCCAATGTTCCCTGCAAAACTACATGGGAAACGGTTGAGAAGTGACGTCTGAATTGACGTTTAAATGAATAACTTTTAATAATAGTCAATAAAATTTCACACCAAGCTCATTAATAACTTCTGCAATAAAAAATCAAACTTCGCCAAATTTACAGGGAAGTTGCCGCAATAACAGCCAATGTTGCCTGCAAAACTACATGGAAAACGGTTGAGAATTGACGTCTGAGTTGACGTCTAAGTGAGTAGCTTTTAATAATAGTCAATCAAATTTCACACCAAGCTCATTAATAACTTCTGCAATAATAAATCAAACTTCGCCAAATTTACACGGAAGTTGCCGTAATACTAGCCGATGGTGTCTGCAAAATGATATGGAAAACAGTTGAGAAGTGACGTCTGAATTGACGTTTAAATGAATAACTTTTAATAATACTCAATCAAATTTCACAACAATCTCTTTAATAATTTTTGCAGTAATAAATCAAACTTCGCAAAGTTTACATTTATCAAACTTCGCCAAATTTACAGAGAAGTTGCCGTAATAACAGTCGATGTTGCCTACAAAACTACATGGCAAACGGTTGAGAATTGACGTTTGAATTGACGTCTAAATGAATAACTTTTAATAATACTCAATCATATTTCACACCAATCTCATTAATGATTTTCGCAGTAATTAATCAAACTTCGCCAAATTTACAGGGCAGTTGCCGTAATAACAGTCGATATCGCCTGCAAAACTACATGGAAAACGGTTGAGAATTGACGTCTGAATTGACGTCTAAATGAATAACTTTTAATAATACTCAATCAAATTTCACACTAATCTCATTAATAACTTTTGCAGTAATTAATCAAACTTCCTCAAATATACAGGGAAGTTGCCGTAATACCAGCCGATGGTGCCTGCAAAACTACATGGAAAACGGTTGAGAATTGACGTCTGAATTGACGTCTAAATGAATAACTTTTAATAATACTCAATCAAATTTCACACCAATCTCATTAATAACTTTTGCCGTAATTAATCAAACTTCGCCAAGTTTACATTAATCAAACTTCGCCAAATTTACAGGGAAGTTGCCGTAGTAGCAGCCGATGTTGCCTACAAAACTACATGGAAAACGGTTGAGAATTGACGTCTGAATTGACGTCTAAATGAATAACTTTTATTAAAACTCAATCAAATTTCACACCAATCTCATTAATAATTTTTGCAGTAATTATTCAAACTTCGCCAAATTTACAGGGAAGTTGCCGTAATAAAAGCCAATGTTCCCTGCAAAACTACATGGGAAACGGTTGAGAAGTGACGTCTGAATTGACGTTTAAATGAATAACTTTTAATAATAGTCGATCAAATTTCACACCAAGCTCATTAATAACTTCTGCAATAATAAATCAAACTTCGCCAAATTTAAACAGAAGTTGCCGTAATACCAGCCGATGGTGCCTGTAAAACTACATCGAGAACGGTTGAGAAATGACGTCTGAATTGACGTCTAAATGAATAATTTTTAATAATACTCAATCAAATTTCACACCAATCTCTTAAATAATTTTTGCAGTAATAAATCAAACTTCGCCAAGTTTACATTAATCAAACTTCGCCAAATTTACAGGGAACTGCCGTAATAACAGTCGATGTTGCCTGCAAAACTACATGGAAAAGGGTTGAGAATTGACGTCTGAATTGACGTCTAAATGAATAACTTTTAGTAATAGTCAATCAAATTTCACACCAACCTCAATAATAACTTTTGCAATAACTAATCAAACTTCACCAAATTTACACGGAAGTTGCCGTAATACCAGCAGATGGTGCCTGCAAAACTACATCGAGAACGGTTGAGAATTGACGTCTGAATTGACGTCTAAATGAATAACTTTTAATAATACTCAATCAAATTTCACAATAATCTCATTAATAACTTTTGCAGTAATTAATCAAACTTCGCCAAATTTAAAGGGAAGTCGCCGTAATAACAGCCAATGTTGCCTGCAAAACTACATGGAAAACGGTTGAGAATTGACGTCTGAAGTGACGTCTAAATGAATAACTTTTAGTAATAGTCAATCAAATTTCACACCAAGCTCAATAATAACTTTTGCAATAATTAATCAAACTTCACCAAATTTACACGGAAGTTGCCGTAATACCAGCAGATGGTGCCTGCAAAACTACATCGAGAACGGTTGAGAATTGACGTCTGAATTGACGTCTAAATGAATAACTTTTAATAATACTCAATCAAATTTCACAATAATCTCATTAATAACTTTTGCAGTAATAAATCAAACTTCGCCAAATTTACAGGGAAGTTGCCGTAATAACAGTCGATGTTGCCTGCAAAACTACATGGAAAACGGTTGAGAATTGACGTCTGAATTGACGTCTAAATGAATAACTTTTAATAATACTCAATCAAATTTCACACCAATCTCATTAATAACTTTTGCAGTAATAAATCAAACTTCGCCAAATTTACAGAGAAGCTGCCGTAATAACAGTCGATGTTGCCTGCAAAACTACATGGAAAAGGGTTGAGAATTGACGTCTGAATTGACGTCTAAAATGAATAACTTTTAATAATACTCAATCAAATTTCACACTAATCTCATTAATAACTTTTGCAGTAATTAATCAAACTTCGCCAAATTTACAGGGAAGTCGCCGTAATAACAGCCAATGTTGCCTGCAAAACTACATGGAAAACGGTTGAGAATTAAAGTCTGAATTGACGTCTAAATGAATAACTTTTAGTAATAGTCAATCAAATTTCACACCAAGCTCATTAATAACTTTTGCAATAATTAATCAAACTTCACCAAATTTACACGGAAGTTGCCGTAATACCAGCAGATGGTGCCTGCAAAACTACATCGAGAACGGTTGAGAATTGACGTCTGAATTGACGTCTAAATGAATAACTTTTAATAATACTCAATCAAATTTCACAATAATCTCATTAATAACTTTTGCAGTAATAAATCAAACTTCGCCAAATTTACAGGGAAGTTGCCGTAATAACAGTCGATGTTGCCTGCAAAACTACATTGAAAACGGTTGAGAATTGACGTCTGAATTGACGTCTAAATGAATAACTTTTAATAATACTCCATCAAATTTCACACCAATCTCATTAATAACTTTTGCAGTAATTAATCAAACTTCGCCAAATTTACAGGGAAGTTGCCGTAATAACAGCCAATGTTGCCTGCAAAACTACATGGCAAACGGTTGAGAATTGACGTTTGAATTGACGTCTAAAATGAATAACTTTTAATAATACTCAATCAAATTTCACACCAATCTCATTAATGACTTTTGCAGTGATTAATCAAACTTCGCCACATTTACAGGGCAGTTGCCGTAATGCCAGCCGATGGTGCCTGCAAAATTACATGGAAAACGGTTGAGAATTCACGTCTGAATTGACGTCTAAATGAATAACTTTTAATAATACTCAATCAAATTTCGCACCAATCTCATTAATAACTTTTGCAGTAATAAATCAAACTTCGCCAAATTTACAGGGAACTGCCGTAATAACAGTCGATGTTGCCTGCAAAACTACATGGAAAAGGGTTGAGAATTGACGTCTGAATTGACGTCTAAATGAATAACTTTTAGTAATAGTCAATCAAATTTCACACCAAGCTCAATAATAACTTTTGCAATAATTAATAAAACTTCACCAAATTTACACGGAAGTTGCCGTAATACCAGCAGATGGTGCCTGCAAAACTACATCGAGAACGGTTGAGAATTGACGTCTGAATTGACGTCTAAATGAATAACTTTTAATAATACTCAATCAAATTTCACAATAATCTCATTAATAACTTTTGCAGTAATTAATCAAACTTCGCCAAATTTAAAGGGAAGTCGCCGTAATAACAGCCAATGTTGCCTGCAAAACTACATGGAAAACGGTTGAGAATTGACGTCTGAAGTGACGTCTAAATGAATAACTTTTAGTAATAGTCAATCAAATTTCACACCAAGCTCAAAAATAACTTTTGCAATAATTAATCAAACTTCACCAAATTTACACGGAAGTTGCCGTAATACCAGCAGATGGTGCCTGCAAAACTACATCGAGAACGGTTGAGAATTGACGTCTGAATTGACGTCTAAATGAATAACTTTTAATAATATTCAATCAAATTTCACAATAATCTCATTAATAACTTTTGCAGTAATAAATCAAACTTCGCCAAATTTACAGGGAAGTTGCCGTAATAACAGTCGATGTTGCCTGCAAAACTACATTGAAAACGGTTGAGAATTGACGTCTGGATTGACGTCTAAATGAATAACTTTTAATAATACTCAATCAAATTTCACACCAATCTCATTAATAAATTTTGCAGTAATTAATCAAACTTCGCCAAATTTACAGGGAAGTTGCCGTAATAACAGCCAATGCTGCCTGCAAAACTACATGGCAAACGGTTGAGAATTGATGTTTGAATTGACGTCTAAATGAATAACTTTTAATAATACTCAATCAAATTTCACACTAATCTCATTAATCACTTTTGCAGTAATTAATCAAACTTCGCCAAATTTACAGGGAAGTTGCCGTAATATCAGCCAATGTTGCCTGCAAATCTACATGGAAAACGGTTGAGAATTGACGTCTGAATTGACGTCTAAATGAATAACTTTTAGTAATAGTCAATCAAATTTCACACCAAGCTCATTAATAACTTATGCAATAATTAATCAAACTTCACCAAATTTACACGGAAGTTGCCGTAATACCAGCCGATGGTGCCTGAAAAACTACATCGAAAACGGTTTAGAATTGACGTCTGAATTGACGTCTAAATGAATAACTTTTAATAATACTCAATCAAATTTCAAACCAATCTCATTAATAACTTTTGCAGTAATTAATCAAACTTCGCCAAATTTACAGGGAACTGCCGTAATAACAGTCGATGTTGCCTGCAAAACTACATGGAAAAGGGTTGAGAATTGACGTCTGAATTGACGTCTAAATGAATAACTTTTAGTAATAGTCAATCAAATTTCACACCAAGCTCAATAATAACTTTTGCAATAATTAATCAAACTTCACCAAATTTACACGGAAGTTGCCGTAATACCAGCAGATGGTGCCTGCAAAACTACATCGAGAACGGTTGAGAATTGACGTCTGAATTGACGTCTAAATGAATAACTTTTAATAATACTCAATCAAATTTCACAATAATCTCATTAATAACTTTTGCAGTAATTAATCAAACTTCGCCAAATTTAAAGGGAAGTCGCCGTAATAACAGCCAATGTTGCCTGCAAAACTACATGGAAAACGGTTGAGAATTGACGTCTGAAGTGACGTCTAAATGAATAACTTTTAGTAATAGTCAATCAAATTTCACACCAAGCTCAATAATAACTTTTGCAATAATTAATCAAACTTCACCAAATTTACACGGAAGTTGCCGTAATACCAGCAGATGGTGCCTGCAAAACTACATCGAGAACGGTTGAGAATTGACGTCTGAATTGACGTCTAAATGAATAACTTTTAATAATACTCAATCAAATTTCACAATAATCTCATTAATAACTTTTGCAGTAATAAATCAAACTTCGCCAAATTTACAGGGAAGTTGCCGTAATAACAGTCGATGTTGCCTGCAAAACTACATTGAAAACGGTTGAGAATTGACGTCTGGATTGACGTCTAAATGAATAACTTTTAATAATACTCAATCAAATTTCACACCAATCTCATTAATAACTTTTGCAGTAATTAATCAAACTTCGCCAAATTTACAGGGAAGTTGCCGTAATAACAGCCAATGTTGCCTGCAAAACTACATGGCAAACGGTTGAGAATTGACGTTTGAATTGACGTCTAAATGAATAACTTTTAATAATACTCAATCAAATTTCACACTAATCTCATTAATCACTTTTGCAGTAATTAATCAAACTTCGCCAAATTTACACGGAAGTTGCCGTTATACCAGCCGATGGTGCCTGCAAAACTACATCGAGAACGGTTGAGAATTGACGTCTGAATTGACGTCGAAATGAATAACTTTTAATAATACTCAATCAAATTTCACACCAATCTCATTAATAACTTTTGCAGTAATAAATCAAACTTCGCCAAATTACAGGGAAGTTGCCGTAATAACAGTCGATGTTGCCTGCAAAACTACATGGAAAACGGTTGAGAATTGACGTCTGAATTGACGTCTAAAATGAATAACTTTTAATAATACTCAATCAAATTTCACACCAATCTCATTAATAACTTTTGCAGTAATTAATCAAACTCCCCCAAATTTACAGGGAAGTTGCCGTAATAACAGCCAATGTTGCCCGCAAAATTACATGGAAAACAGTTGAGAATTGACGTTTGAATTGACGTCTAAAATGAATAACTTTTAATAATACTCAATCAAATTTAACACCAATCTCATTAATGACTTTTGCAGTAATTAATCAAACTTCGCCACATTTACAGGGCAGTTGCCGTAATGCCAGCCGATGGTGCCTGCAAAATTACATGGAAAACGGTTGAGAATTGACGTCTGAATTGACGTCTAAATGAATAACTTTTAATAATACTCAATCAAATTTCACACTAATCTCATTAATAACTTTTGCAGTAATTAATCAAACTTCGCCAAATTTACAGGGAAGTTGCCGTAATAACAGCCAATGCTGCCTGCAAAACTACATGGAAAACGGTTGAGAATGGACGTCTGAATTGACGTCTAAATGAATAACTTTTAGTAATAGTCAATCAAATTTCACACTAATCTCATTAATAACTTTTGCAGTAATTAATCAAACTTCGCCAAATTTACAGGGAAGTTGTCGTAATACCAGCCGATAGTGCCTGCAAAACTACATCAAAAACGGTTTAGAATTGACGTCTGAATTGACGTCTAAATGAATAACTTTTAATAACTCTCAATCAAATTTCAAACCAGTCTCATTAATAACTTTTGCAGTAATCAATCAAACTTCGCCAAATTTACAGGGAAGTTTCCGTAATAACAGCCAATGTTGCCCGCAAAATTACATGGAAAACAGTTGAGAAGTGACGTCTGAATTGACGTTTAAATGAATAACTTTTAATAATACTCAATCAAATTTCACACCAATCTCTTTAATAATTTTTGCAGTAATAAATCAAACTTCGCCAAGTTTACAATAATCAAACTTCGCCAAATTTACAGGGAAGTTGCCGTAGTAGCAGCCGATGTTGCCTACAAAACTACATGGAAAACGGTTGAGAATTGACGTCTGAATTGACGTCTAAATGAATAACTTTTATTAAAACTCAATCAAATTTCACACCAATCTCATTAATAATTTTTGCAGTAATTATTCAAACTTCGCCAAATTTACAGGGAAGTTGCCGTAATAACAGCCAATGTTGCCCGCAAAATTACATGGAAAACAGTTGAGAAGTGACGTCTGAATTGACGTTTAAATGAATAACTTTTAATAATACTCAATCAAATTTCACACCAATCTCTTTAATAATTTTTGCAGTAATAAATCAAACTTCGCCAAGGTTACAATAATCAAACTTCGCCAAATTTACAGGGAAGTTGCCGTAGTAGCAGCCGATGTTGCCTACAAAACTACATGGAAAACGGTTGAGAATTGACGTCTGAATTGACGTCTAAATGAATAACTTTTATTAAAACTCAATCAAATTTCACACCAATCTCATTAATAATTTTTGCAGTAATTATTCAAACTTCGCCAAATTTACAGGGAAGTTGCCGTAATAAAAGCCAATGTTCCCTGCAAAACTACATGGGAAACGGTTGAGAAGTGACGTCTGAATTGACGTTTAAATGAATAACTTTTAATAATAGTCGATCAAATTTCACAACAAGCTCATTAATAACTTCTGCAATAATAAATCAAACTTCGCCAAATTTACACAGAAGTTGCCGTAATACCAGCCGATGGTGCCTGTTAAACTACATCGAGAACGGTTGAGAATTGACGTCTGAATTGACGTCTAAATGAATAATTTTTAATAATACTCAATCAAATTTCAAACCAATCTCATTAATAACTTTTGCAGTAATTAATCAAACTTCGCCAAATTTACAGGGAAGTTGCCGTAATACCAGCCGATGGTGCCTGCAAAACTACATGGAAAACAGTTGAGAATTGACGTCTGGATTGACGTCTAAATGAATAACTTTTAATAATACTCAATCAAATTTCACACCAATCTCTTAAATAATTTTTGCAGTAATAAATCAAACTTCGCCAAGTTTACATTAATCAAACTTCGCCAAATTTACAGGGAAGTTGCCGTAGTAACAGCCGATGTTGCCTGCAAAACTACGTGGCAAACGGTTGAGAATTGACGTTTGAATTGACGTCTAAAATGAATAACTTTTAATAATACTCAATCAAATTTAACACCAATCTCATTAATGACTTTTGCAGTAATTAATCAAACTTCGCCACATTTACAGGGCAGTTGCCGTAATGCCAGCCGATGGTGCCTGCAAAATTACATGGAAAACGGTTGAGAATTGACGTCTGAATTGACGTCTAAATGAATAACTTTTAATAATACTCAATCAAATTTCACACTAATCTCATTAATAACTTTTGCAGTAATTAATCAAACTTCGCCAAATTTACAGGGAAGTTGCCGTAATAACAGCCAATGCTGCCTGCAAAACTACATGGAAAACGGTTGAGAATTGACGTCTGAATTGACGTCTAAATGAATAACTTTTAGTAATAGTCAATCAAATTTCACACCAAGCTCATTAATAACTTCTGCAATAATTAATCAAACTTCACCAAATCTACACGGAAGTTGTCGTAATACCAGCCGATGGTGCCTGCAAAACTACATCAAAAACGGTTTAGAATTGATGTCTGAATTGACGTCTAAATGAATAACTTTTAATAATGCTCAATCAAATTTAACACCAATCTCATTAATGACTTTTGCAGTAATTAATCAAACTTCGCCACATTTACATGGCAGTTGTCGTAATACCAGCCGATGGTGCCTGCAAAACTACATCAAAAACGGTTTAGAATTGACGTCTGAATTGACGTCTAAATGAATAACTTTTAATAATTCTCAATCAAATTTCAAACCAACTTATTAATAACTTTTGCAGTAATTAATCAAACTTCGCCAAATTGACAGGGAAGTTGCCGTAATAGCAGCCAATGTTGCCCGCAAAATTACATGGAAAACAGTTGAGAAGTGACGTCTGAATTGACGTTTAAATGAATAACTTTTAATAATACTCAATCAAATTTAACACCAATCTCTTTAATAATTTTTGCAGTAATTAATCAAACTTCGCCAAATTCACAGGGAAGTTGCCGTAATAACAGCCAATGCTGCCTGCAAAACTACATGGAAAACTGTTGAGAATTGACGTCTGAATTGACGTCTAAATGAATAACTTTTAGTAATAGTCAATCAAATTTCACACCAAGCTCATTAATAACTTCTGCAATAATTAATCAAACTTCACCAAATTTACACAGAAGTTGCCGTAATACCAGCCGATGGTGCCTGTAAAACTACATCGAGAACGGTTGAGAATTGACGTCTGAATTGACGTCTAAATGAATAATTTTTAATAATACTCAATCAAATTTCACACCAATCTCATTAATAACTTTTGCAGTAATTAATCAAACTTCGCCAAATTTACAGGGAAGTTGCCGTAATACCAGCCGATGGTGCCTGCAAAACTACATGGAAAACAGTTGAGAATTGAAGTCTGGATTGACGTCTAAATGAATAACTTTTAATAATACTCAATCAAATTTCACACCAATCTCTTAAATAATTTTTGCAGTAATAAATCAAAGTTCGCCAAGTTTACATTAATCAAACTTCGCCAAATTTACAGGGAAGTTGCCGTAGTAACAGCCGATGTTGCCTGCAAAACTACGTGGCAAACGGTTGAGAATTGACGTTTGAATTGACGTCTAAAATGAATAACTTTTAATAATACTCAATCAAATTTAACACCAATCTCATTAATGACTTTTGCAGTAATTAATCAAACTTCGCCACATTTACATGGCAGTTGTCGTAATACCAGCCGATGGTGCCTGCAAAACTACATCAAAAACGGTTTAGAATTGACGTCTGAATTGACGTCTAAATGAATAACTTTTAATAATTCTCAATCAAATTTCAAACCAACTTATTAATAACTTTTGCAGTAATTAATCAAACTTCGCCAAATTGACAGGGAAGTTGCCGTAATAGCAGCCAATGTTGCCCGCAAAATTACATGGAAAACAGTTGAGAAGTGACGTCTGAATTGACGTTTAAATGAATAACTTTTAATAATACTCAATCAAATTTAACACCAATCTCTTTAATAATTTTTGCAGTAATTAATCAAACTTCGCCAAATTCACAGGGAAGTTGCCGTAATAACAGCCAATGCTGCCTGCAAAACTACATGGAAAACTGTTGAGAATTGACGTCTGAATTGACGTCTAAATGAATAACTTTTAGTAATAGTCAATCAAATTTCACACCAAGCTCATTAATAACTTCTGCAATAATTAATCAAACTTCACCAAATTTACACAGAAGTTGCCGTAATACCAGCCGATGGTGCCTGTAAAACTACATCGAGAACGGTTGAGAATTGACGTCTGAATTGACGTCTAAATGAATAATTTTTAATAATACTCAATCAAATTTCACACCAATCTCATTAATAACTTTTGCAGTAATTAATCAAACTTCGCCAAATTTACAGGGAAGTTGCCGTAATACCAGCCGATGGTGCCTGCAAAACTACATGGAAAACAGTTGAGAATTGACGTCTGGATTGACGTCTAAATGAATAACTTTTAATAATACTCAATCAAATTTCACACCAATCTCTTAAATAATTTTTGCAGTAATAAATCAAAGTTCGCCAAGTTTACATTAATCAAACTTCGCCAAATTTACAGGGAAGTTGCCGTAGTAACAGCCGATGTTGCCTGCAAAACTACGTGGCAAACGGTTGAGAATTGACGTTTGAATTGACGTCTAAAATGAATAACTTTTAATAATACTCAATCAAATTTAACACCAATCTCATTAATGACTTTTGCAGTAATTAATCAAACTTCGCCACATTTACAGGGCAGTTGCCGTAGTAGCAGCCGATGTTGCCTACAAAACTACATGGAAAACGGTTGAGAATTGACGTCTGAATTGACGTCTAAATGAATAACTTTAATTAAAACTCAATCAAATTTCACACCAATCTCATTAATAATTTTTGCAGTAATTATTCAAACTTCGCCAAATTTACAGGGAAGTTGCCGTAATAAAAGCCAATGTTCCCTGCAAAACTACATGGGAAACGGTTGAGAAGTGACGTCTGAATTGACGTCTAAATGAATAACTTTTAGTAATAGTCAATCAAATTTCACACCAAGCTCATTAATAACTTCTGCAATAATTAATCAAGCTTCACCAAATTTACACGGAAGTTGTCGTAATACCAGCCGATGGTGCCTGCAAAACTACATCAAAAACGGTTTAGAATTGATGTCTGAATTGACGTCTAAATGAATAACTTTTAATAATGCTCAATCAAATTTAACACCAATCTCATTAATGACTTTTGCAGTAATTAATCAAACTTCGCCACATTTACATGGCAGTTGTCGTAATACCAGCCGATGGTGCCTGCAAAACTACATCAAAAACGGTTTAGAATTGACGTCTGAATTGACGTCTAAATGAATAACTTTTAATAATTCTCAATCAAATTTCAAACCAACTTATTAATAACTTTTGCAGTAATTAATCAAACTTCGCCAAATTTACAGGGAAGTTGCCGTAATAGCAGCCAATGTTGCCCGCAAAATTACATGGAAAACAGTTGAGAAGTGACGTCTGAATTGACGTTTAAATGAATAACTTTTAATAATACTCAATCAAATTTCACACCAATCTCTTTAATAATTTTTGCAGTAATTAATCAAACTTCGCCAAATTCACAGGGAAGTTGCCGTAATAACAGCCAATGCTGCCTGCAAAACTACATGAAAAACTGTTGAGAATTGACGTCTGAATTGACGTCTAAATGAATAACTTTTGGTAATAGTCAATCAAATTTCACACCAAGCTCATTAATAACTTCTGCAATAATTAATCAAACTTCACCAAATTTACACGGAAGTTGTCGTAATACCAGCCGATGGTGCCTGCAAAACTACATCAAAAACGGTTTAGAATTGAAGTCTGAATTGATGTCTAAATGAATAACTTTTAATAATTCTCAATCAAATTTCAAACCAATCTCATTAATAACTTTTGCAGTAATTAATCAAACTTCGCCAAATTTACAGGGAAGTTGCCGTAATAACAGCCAATGTTGCCCGCAAAATTACATGGAAAACAGTTGAGAAGTGACGTCTGAATTGACGTTTAAATGAATAACTTTTAATAATACTTAATCAAATTTCACACCAATCTCTTTAATAATTTTTGCAGTAATAAATCAAACTTCGCCAAGTTTTCATTAATCAAACTTCGCCAAATTTACAGGGAAGTTGCCGTAATACCAGCCGATGGTGCCTGCAAAACTACATGGAAAACAGTTGAGAATTGACGTCTGGATTGACGTCTAAATGAATAACTTTTAATAATACTCAATCAAATTTCACACCAATCTCTTAAATAATTTTTGCAGTAATAAATCAAAGTTCGCCAAGTTTACATTAATCAAACTTCGCCAAATTTACAGGGAAGTTGCCGTAGTAACAGCCGATGTTGCCTGCAAAACTACGTGGCAAGCGGTTGAGAATTGACGTTTGAATTGACGTCTAAAATGAATAACTTTTAATAATACTCAATCAAATTTAACACCAATCTCATTAATGACTTTTGCAGTAATTAATCAAACTTCGCCACATTTACAGGGCAGTTGCCGTAGTAGCAGCCGATGTTGCCTACAAAACTACATGGAAAACGGTTGAGAATTGACGTCTGAATTGACGTCTAAATGAATAACTTTAATTAAAACTCAATCAAATTTCACACCAATCTCATTAATAATTTTTGCAGTAATTATTCAAACTTCGCCAAATTTACAGGGAAGTTGCCGTAATAAAAGCCAATGTTCCCTGCAAAACTACATGGGAAACGGTTGAGAAGTGACGTCTGAATTGACGTTTAAATGAATAACTTTTAATAATAGTCGATCAAATTTCACACCAAGCTCATTAATAACTTCTGCAATAATAAATCAAACTTCGCCAAATTTACACAGAAGTTGCCGTAATACCAGCCGATGGTGCCTGTAAAACTACATCGAGAACGGTTGAGAATTGACGTCTGAATTGACGTCTAAATGAATAACTTTTAGTAATAGTCAATCAAATTTCACACCAAGCTCATTAATAACTTCTGCAATAATTAATCAAACTTCACCAAATTTACACGGAAGTTGTCGTAATACCAGCCGATGGTGCCTGCAAAACTACATCAAAAACGGTTTAGAATTGAAGTCTGAATTGATGTCTAAATGAATAACTTTTAATAATTCTCAATCAAATTTCAAACCAATCTCATTAATAACTTTTGCAGTAATTAATCAAACTTCGCCAAATTTACAGGGAAGTTGCCGTAATAACAGCCAATGTTGCCCGCAAAATTACATGGAAAACAGTTGAGAAGTGACGTCTGAATTGACGTTTAAATGAATAACTTTTAATAATACTTAATCAAATTTCACACCAATCTCTTTAATAATTTTTGCAGTAATAAATCAAACTTCGCCAAGTTTTCATTAATCAAACTTCGCCAAATTTACAGGGAAGTTGCCGTAGTAGCAGCCGATGTTGCCTACAAAACTACATGGAAAACGGTTGAGAATTGACGTCTGAATTGACGTCTAAATGAATAACTTTTATTAAAACTCAATCAAATTTCACACCAATCTCATTAATAATTTTTGCAGTAATTATTCAAACTTCGCCAAATTTACAGGGAAGTTGCCGTAATAAAAGCCAATGTTCCCTGCAAAACTACATGGGAAACGGTTGAGAAGTGACGTCTGAATTGACGTTTAAATGAATAACTTTTAATAATAGTCAATCAAATTTCACACCAAGCTCATTAATAACTTCTGCAATAATAAATCAAACTTCGCCAAATTTACACAGAAGTTGCCGTAATACCAGCCGATGGTGCCTGTAAAACTACATCGAGAACGGTTGAGA
Organism: Flabesymbios commensalis; assembly: GCA_964017125.1. Taxonomy (NCBI): domain Eukaryota; kingdom Metazoa; phylum Annelida; class Polychaeta; order Terebellida; family Flabelligeridae; genus Flabesymbios; species Flabesymbios commensalis. The sequence continues at coordinate 55,288 of CAXHKU010000909.1, read as the reverse complement.
ATTGACGTCTGAATTGACGTCTAAATGAATAACTTTTATTAAAACTCAATCAAATTTCACACCAATCTCATTAATAATTTTTGCAGTAATTATTCAAACTTCGCCAAATTTACAGGGAAGTTGCCGTAATAAAAGCCAATGTTCCCTGCAAAACTACATGGGAAACGGTTGAGAAGTGACGTCTGAATTGACGTTTAAATGAATAACTTTTAATAATAGTCAATAAAATTTCACACCAAGCTCATTAATAACTTCTGCAATAAAAAATCAAACTTCGCCAAATTTACAGGGAAGTTGCCGCAATAACAGCCAATGTTGCCTGCAAAACTACATGGAAAACGGTTGAGAATTGACGTCTGAGTTGACGTCTAAGTGAGTAGCTTTTAATAATAGTCAATCAAATTTCACACCAAGCTCATTAATAACTTCTGCAATAATAAATCAAACTTCGCCAAATTTACACGGAAGTTGCCGTAATACTAGCCGATGGTGTCTGCAAAATGATATGGAAAACAGTTGAGAAGTGACGTCTGAATTGACGTTTAAATGAATAACTTTTAATAATACTCAATCAAATTTCACAACAATCTCTTTAATAATTTTTGCAGTAATAAATCAAACTTCGCAAAGTTTACATTTATCAAACTTCGCCAAATTTACAGAGAAGTTGCCGTAATAACAGTCGATGTTGCCTACAAAACTACATGGCAAACGGTTGAGAATTGACGTTTGAATTGACGTCTAAATGAATAACTTTTAATAATACTCAATCATATTTCACACCAATCTCATTAATGACTTTCGCAGTAATTAATCAAACTTCGCCAAATTTACAGGGCAGTTGCCGTAATAACAGTCGATATCGCCTGCAAAACTACATGGAAAACGGTTGAGAATTGACGTCTGAATTGACGTCTAAATGAATAACTTTTAATAATACTCAATCAAATTTCACACTAATCTCATTAATAACTTTTGCAGTAATTAATCAAACTTCCTCAAATATACAGGGAAGTTGCCGTAATACCAGCCGATGGTGCCTGCAAAACTACATGGAAAACGGTTGAGAATTGACGTCTGAATTGACGTCTAAATGAATAACTTTTAATAATACTCAATCAAATTTCACACCAATCTCATTAATAACTTTTGCCGTAATTAATCAAACTTCGCCAAGTTTACATTAATCAAACTTCGCCAAATTTACAGGGAAGTTGCCGTAGTAGCAGCCGATGTTGCCTACAAAACTACATGGAAAACGGTTGAGAATTGACGTCTGAATTGACGTCTAAATGAATAACTTTTATTAAAACTCAATCAAATTTCACACCAATCTCATTAATAATTTTTGCAGTAATTATTCAAACTTCGCCAAATTTACAGGGAAGTTGCCGTAATAAAAGCCAATGTTCCCTGCAAAACTACATGGGAAACGGTTGAGAAGTGACGTCTGAATTGACGTTTAAATGAATAACTTTTAATAATAGTCGATCAAATTTCACACCAAGCTCATTAATAACTTCTGCAATAATAAATCAAACTTCGCCAAATTTAAACAGAAGTTGCCGTAATACCAGCCGATGGTGCCTGTAAAACTACATCGAGAACGGTTGAGAAATGACGTCTGAATTGACGTCTAAATGAATAATTTTTAATAATACTCAATCAAATTTCACACCAATCTCATTAATAACTTTTGCAGTAATTAATCAAACTTCGCCAAATTTACAGGGAAGTTGCCGTAATACCAGCCGATGGTGCCTGCAAAACTACATGGAAAACAGTTGAGAATTGACGTCTGGATTGACGTCTAAATGAATAACTTTTAATAATACTCAATCAAATTTCACACCAATCTCTTAAATAATTTTTGCAGTAATAAATCAAACTTCGCCAAGTTTACATTAATCAAACTTCGCCAAATTTACAGGGAAGTTGCCGTAGTAACAGCCGATGTTGCCTGCAAAACTACGTGGCAAACGGTTGAGAATTGACGTTTGAATTGACGTCTAAAATGAATAACTTTTAATAATACTCAATCAAATTTAACACCAATCTCATTAATGACTTTTGCAGTAATTAATCAAACTTCGCCACATTTACAGGGCAGTTGCCGTAATGCCAGCCGATGGTGCCTGCAAAATTACATGGAAAACGGTTGAGAATTGACGTCTGAATTGACGTCTAAATGAATAACTTTTAATAATACTCAATCAAATTTCACACTAATCTCATTAATAACTTTTGCAGTAATTAATCAAACTTCGCCAAATTTACAGGGAAGTTGCCGTAATAACAGCCAATGCTGCCTGCAAAACTACATGGAAAACGGTTGAGAATTGACGTCTGAATTGACGTCTAAATGAATAACTTTTAGTAATAGTCAATCAAATTTCACACCAAGCTCATTAATAACTTCTGCAATAATTAATCAAACTTCACCAAATTTACACGGAAGTTGTCGTAATACCAGCCGATGGTGCCTGCAAAACTACATCAAAAACGGTTTAGAATTGATGTCTGAATTGACGTCTAAATGAATAACTTTTAATAATTCTCAATCAAATTTAACACCAATCTCATTAATGACTTTTGCAGTAATTAATCAAACCTCGCCACATTTACATGGCAGTTGTCGTAATACCAGCCGATGGTGCCTGCAAAACTACATCAAAAACGGTTTAGAATTGACGTCTGAATTGACGTCTAAATGATTAACTTTTAATAATTCTCAATCAAATTTCAAACCAACTTATTAATAACTTTTGCAGTAATTAATCAAACTTCGCCAAATTTACAGGGAAGTTGCCGTAATAGCAGCCAATGTTGCCCGCAAAATTACATGGAAAACAGTTGAGAAGTGACGTCTGAATTGACGTTTAAATGAATAACTTTTAATAATACTCAATCAAATTTCACACCAATCTCTTTAATAATTTTTGCAGTAATTAATCAAACTTCGCCAAATTCACAGGGAAGTTGCCGTAATAACAGCCAATGCTGCCTGCAAAACTACATGGAAAACTGTTGAGAATTGACGTCTGAATTGACGTCTAAATGAATAACTTTTAGTAATAGTCAATCAAATTTCACACCAAGCTCATTAATAACTTCTGCAATAATTAATCAAACTTCACCAAATTTACACGGAAGTTGTCGTAATACCAGCCGATGGTGCCTGCAAAACTACATCAAAACGGTTTAGAATTGAAGTCTGAATTGATGTCTAAATGAATAACTTTTAATAATTCTCAATCAAATTTCAAACCAATCTCATTAATAACTTTTGCAGTAATTAATCAAACTTCGCCAAATTTACAGGGAAGTTGCCGTAATAACAGCCAATGTTGCCCGCAAAATTACATGGAAAACAGTTGAGAAGTGACGTCTGAATTGACGTTTAAATGAATAACTTTTAATAATACTTAATCAAATTTCACACCAATCTCTTTAATAATTTTTGCAGTAATAAATCAAACTTCGCCAAGTTTTCATTAATCAAACTTCGCCAAATTTACAGGGAAGTTGCCGTAGTAGCAGCCGATGTTGCCTACAAAACTACATGGAAAACGGTTGAGAATTGACGTCTGAATTGACGTCTAAGTGAATAACTTTTATTAAAACTCAATCAAATTTCACACCAATCTCATTAATAATTTTTGCAGTAATTATTCAAACTTCGCCAAATTTACAGGGAAGTTGCCGTAATAAAAGCCAATGTTCCCTGCAAAACTACATGGGAAACGGTTGAGAAGTGACGTCTGAATTGACGTTTAAATGAATAACTTTTAATAATAGTCAATCAAATTTCACACCAAGCTCATTAATAACTTCTGCAATAATAAATCAAACTTCGCCAAATTTACACAGAAGTTGCCGTAATACCAGCCGATGGTGCCTGCAAAACTACATCGAGAACGGTTGAGAATTGACGTCTGAATTGACGTCTAAATGAATAACTTTTATTAAAACTCAATCAAATTTCACACCAATCTCATTAATAATTTTTGCAGTAATTATTCAAACTTCGCCAAATTTACAGGGAAGTTGCCGTAATAAAAGCCAATGTTCCCTGCAAAACTACATGGGAAACGGTTGAGAAGTGACGTCTGAATTGACGTTTAAATGAATAACTTTTAATAATAGTCAATAAAATTTCACACCAAGCTCATTAATAACTTCTGCAATAAAAAATCAAACTTCGCCTAATTTACAGGGAAGTTGCCGCAATAACAGCCAATGTTGCCTGCAAAACTACATGGAAAACGGTTGAGAATTGACGTCTGAGTTGACGTCTAAGTGAGTAGCTTTTAATAATAGTCAATCAAATTTCACAGCAAGCTCATTAATAACTTCTGCAATAATAAATCAAACTTCGCCAAATTTACACGGAAGTTGCCGTAATACTAGCCGATGGTGTCTGCAAAATGATATGGAAAACAGTTGAGAAGTGACGTCTGAATTGACGTTTAAATGAATAACTTTTAATAATACTCAATCAAATTTCACAACAATCTCTTTAATAATTTTTGCAGTAATAAATCAAACTTCGCAAAGTTTACATTTATCAAACTTCGCCAAATTTACAGAGACGTTGCCGTAATAACAGTCGATGTTGCCTACAAAACTACATGGCAAACGGTTGAGAATTGACGTTTGAATTGACGTCTAAATGAATAACTTTTAATAATACTCAATCATATTTCACACCAATCTCATTAATGACTTTCGCAGTAATTAATCAAACTTCGCCAAATTTACAGGGCAGTTGCCGTAATAACAGTCGATATCGCCTGCAAAACTACATGGAAAACGGTTGAGAATTGACGTCTGAATTGACGTCTAAATGAATAACTTTTAATAATACTCAATCAAATTTCACACTAATCTCATTAATAACTTTTGCAGTAATTAATCAAACTTCCTCAAATATACAGGGAAGTTGCCGTAATACCAGCCGATGGTGCCTGCAAAACTACATGGAAAACGGTTGAGAATTGACGTCTGAATTGACGTCTAAATGAATAACTTTTAATAATACTCAATCAAATTTCACACCAATCTCATTAATAACTTTTGCCGTAATTAATCAAACTTCTCCAAATTTACAGGGAAGTTGCCGTAATACCAGCCGATGGTGCCTGCAAAACTACATGGAAAACAGTTGAGAATTGACGACTGAATTGACGTCTAAGTGAATAACTTTTAATAATACTCAATCAAATTTCACACCAATCTCATTATTAACTTTTGCAGTAATTGATAAAACTTCGCTAAATTGACAGGGCAGTTGCCGTAATACCAGTCGATGGTGCGTGCAAAATTACATGGAAAACGGTTGAGAATTGACGTCTGAATTGACGTCTAAATGAATAACTTTTAATAATACTCAATCAAATTTCAAACCAATCTCATTAATAAATTTTGCAGTAATTAATCAAACTTTGCCAAATTTACAGGGCAGTTGTCGTAATAGCAGCCGATGGTGCCTGCAAAATTACATGGAAAACGGCTGAGAATTGACGTCTGAATTGACGTCTAAATGAATAACTTTTAATAATACTCAATCAAATTTCAAACCAATCTCATTAATAACTTTTGCAGTAATTAATAAAACTTCGCCAAATTTACAGGGAAGTTGCCGTAATACCAGCCGATGGTGTCTGCAAAATTATATGGAAAACAGTTGAGAAGTGACGTCTGAATTGACGTTTAAATGACTAACTTTTAATAATACTCAATCAAATTTCACAACAATCTCTTTAATATTTTTTGCAGTAATAAATCAAACTTCGCAAAGTTTACATAAATCAAACTTTGCCAAATTTACAGAGAAGTTGCCGTAATAACAGCCGATGTTGCCTACAAAACTACATGGCAAACGGTTGAGAATTGACGTTTGAATTGACGTCGAAATGAATAACTTTTAATAATACTCAATCAAATTTCACACCAATCTCATTAATGACTTTTGCAGTAATTAATCAAACTTCGCCAAATTCACAGGGCAGTTGCCGTAATGCCAGCCGATGGTGCCTGCAAAATTACATGGAAAACGGTTGAGAATTGACGTCTGAATTGACGTCTAAATGAATAACTTTTAGTAATAGTCAATCAAATTTCACACCAAGCTCATTAATAACTTTTGCAATATTTAATCAAACTTCACCAGATTTACACGGAAGTTGCCGTAATACCAGCCGATGGTGTCTGCAAAATTATATGGAAAACAGTTGAGAAGTGACGTCTGAATTGACGTTTAAATGAATAACTTTTAATAATACTCAATCAAATTTCACACCAATCTCATTAATAAATTTTGCAGTAATTAATCAAACTTTGCCAAATTTACAGGGCAGTTGTCGTAATAGCAGCCGATGGTGCCTGCAAAATTACATGGAAAACGGCTGAGAATTGACGTCTGAATTGACGTCTAAATGAATAACTTTTAGTAATAGTCAATCAAATTTCACACCAAGCTCATTAATAACTTCTGCAATAATTAATCAATTTTCACCAAATTCACACGGAAGTTGCCGTAATGCCAGCCGATGGTGCCTGCAAAATTACATGGAAAACGGTTGAGAATTGACGTCTGAATTGACGTCTAAATGAATAACTTTTAGTAATAGTCAATCAAGTTTCACACCAAGCTCATTAATAACTTCTGCAATAATTAATAAAACTTTACCAAATTTACACGGAAGTTGCCGTAATACCAGCCGATGGTGCCTGCAAAACTACATCGAAAACGGTTTAAAATTGACGTCTGAATTGACGTCTAAATGAAAAACTTTTAATAATACTCAATCTCATTAATAACTTTTGCAGTAATTAATCAAACTTCGCCAAATTTACAGGGAAGTTGCCGTAATAACAGCCAATGTTGCCTGCAAAATTACATAGAAAACAGTTGAGAATTGACGTCTGAATTGACGTCTAAATGAATAACTTTTAATAATACTCAATCGAATTTCACACCAATCTCTTTAATAATATTTGCAGTAATAAATCAAACTTCGCCAAGTTTACATTAATCAAACTTCGCCAAATTTACAGGGAAGTTGCCGTAGTAACAGCCGATGTTGCCTACAAAACTACATGGAAAACGGTTGAGAATTGACGTCTGAATTGACGTCTAAATGAATAACTTTTATTAAAACTCAATCAAATTTTACACCAATCTCATTATTAATGTTTGCAGTAATTATTCAAACTTCGCTAAATTTACAGGGAAGTTGCCGTAATAACAGCAAATGTTGCCTGCAAAACTACATGGAAAACGGTTGAGAATTGACGTCTGAATTGACGTCTAAATGAATAGCTTTTAATAATAGTCAATCAAATTTCACACCAAGCTCATTAATAACTTCTGCAATAATTAATCAAACTTCACCAAATTTACACGGAAGTTGCCGTAATACCAGCCGATGGTGCCTGCAAAACTACATCGAAAACGGTTTAGAATTGACGTCTGAATTGACGTCTAAATGAATAACTTTTAATAATACTCAATCAAATTTCACACCAGTCTCTTTAATAATTTTTGCAGTAATAAATCAAACTTCGCCAAATTTACACGGAAGTTGCCGTAATACCAGCCGATGGTGCCTGCAAAGCTACATCAAAACGGTTTAGAATTGACGTCTGTATTGACGTCTAAATGAATAACTTTTAATAATACTCAATCAAATTTCAAACCAATCTCATTAATAACTTTTGCAGTAATTAATCAAACTTCGCCAAATTTACAGGGAAGTTGCCGTAATAACAGCCAATGTTGCCTGCAAAATTACATAGAAAACAGTTGCCGTAGTAACAGCCGATGTTGCCTACAAAACTACATGGAAAACGGTTAATAACTTTTGCAATAATTAATCAAACTTCGCCAAATGTACAGGGAAGTTGCCGTAATAACAGCCAATGTTGCCTGCAAAATTACATAGAAAACAGTTGAGAATTGACGTCTGAATTGACGTCTAAATGAATAACTTTTAATAATACTCAATCGAATTTCACACCAATCTCTTTAATAATTTTTGCAGTAATAAATCAAACTTCGCCAAGTTTACATTAATCAAACTTCGCCAAATTTACAGGGAAGCTGCCGTAGTAACAGCCGATGTTGCCTACAAAACTACATGGAAAACGGTTGAGAATTGACGTCTGAATTGACGTCTAAATGAATAACTTTTATTAAAACTCAATCAAATTTTACACCAATCTCATTATTAATGTTTGCAGTAATTATTCAAACTTCGCTAAATTTACAGGGAAGTTGCCGTAATAACAGCAAATGTTGCCTGCAAAACTACATGGAAAACGGTTGAGAATTGACGTCTGAATTGACGTCTAAATGAATAGCTTTTAATAATAGTCAATCAAATTTCACACCAAGCTCATTAATAACTTCTGCAATAATTAATCAAACTTCACCAAATTTACACGAAAGTTGCCGTAATACCAGCCGATGGTGCCTGCAAAACTACATCGAAAACGGTTTAGAATTGACGTCTGAATTGACGTCTAAATGAATAACTTTTAATAATACTCAATCAAATTTCACACCAGTCTCTTTAATAATTTTTGCAGTAATAAATCAAACTTCGCCAAATTTACACGGAAGTTGCCGTAATACCAGCCGATGGTGCCTGCAAAACTACATCAAAACGGTTTAGAATTGACGTCTGTATTGACGTCTAAATGAATAACTTTTAATAATACTCAATCGAATTTCACACCAATCTCTTTAATAATTTTTGCAGTAATAAATCAAACTTCGCCAAGTTTACATTAATCAAACTTCGCCAAATTTACAGGGAAGCTGCCGTAGTAACAGCCGATGTTGCCTACAAAACTACATGGAAAACGGTTGAGAATTGACGTCTGAATTGACGTCTAAATGAATAACTTTTATTAAAACTCAATCAAATTTTACACCAATCTCATTATTAATGTTTGCAGTAATTATTCAAACTTCGCTAAATTTACAGGGAAGTTGCCGTAATAACAGCAAATGTTGCCTGCAAAACTACATGGAAAACGGTTGAGAATTGACGTCTGAATTGACGTCTAAATGAATAGCTTTTAATAATAGTCAATCAAATTTCACACCAAGCTCATTAATAACTTCTGCAATAATTAATCAAACTTCACCAAATTTACACGAAAGTTGCCGTAATACCAGCCGATGGTGCCTGCAAAACTACATCGAAAACGGTTTAGAATTGACGTCTGAATTGACGTCTAAATGAATAACTTTTAATAATACTCAATCAAATTTCACACCAGTCTCTTTAATAATTTTTGCAGTAATAAATCAAACTTCGCCAAATTTACACGGAAGTTGCCGTAATACCAGCCGATGGTGCCTGCAAAACTACATCAAAACGGTTTAGAATTGACGTCTGTATTGACGTCTAAATGAATAACTTTTAATAATTTTCAATCAAATTTCACACCAAGCTCATTAATAACTTCTGCAATAATAAATCAAACTTCGCCAAATTTACACGGAAGTTGCCGTAATACCAGCCGATGGTGCCTGCAAAACTACATTGAGAACGGTTGAGAATTTAATAACACTCAATCAAATTTCACACCAATCTCATTAATAACTTTTGCAGTAATTAATCAAACTTTGCCAAATTTACAGGGAAGTTGCCGTAATACCAGTCGATGGTGCGTGCAAAATTACATGGAAAACGGTTGAGAATTGACGTCTGAATTGACGTCTAAATGAATAACTTTTAATAATACTCAATCAAATTTCAAACCAATCTCATTAATAAATTTTGCAGTAATTAATCAAACTTTGCCAAATTTACAGGGCAGTTGTCGTAATAGCAGCCGATGGTGCCTGCAAAATTACATGGAAAACGGCTGAGAATTGACGTCTGAATTGACGTCTAAATGAATAACTTTTAATAATACTCAATCAAATTTCAAACCAATCTCATTAATAACTTTTGCAGTAATTAATAAAACTTCGCCAAATTTACAGGGAAGTTGCCGTAACACCAGCCGATGGTGTCTGCAAAATTATATGGAAAACAGTTGAGAAGTGACGTCTGAATTGACGTTTAAATGACTAACTTTTAATAATACTCAATCAAATTTCACAACAATCTCTTTAATATTTTTTGCAGTAATAAATCAAACTTCGCAAAGTTTACATAAATCAAACTTTGCCAAATTTACAGAGAAGTTGCCGTAATAACAGCCGATGTTGCCTACAAAACTACATGGCAAACGGTTGAGAATTGACGTTTGAATTGACGTCGAAATGAATAACTTTTAATAATACTCAATCAAATTTCACACCAATCTCATTAATGACTTTTGCAGTAATTAATCAAACTTCGCCAAATTCACAGGGCAGTTGCCGTAATGCCAGCCGATGGTGCCTGCAAAATTACATGGAAAACGGTTGAGAATTGACGTCTGAATTGACGTCTAAATGAATAACTTTTAGTAATAGTCAATCAAATTTCACACCAAGCTCATTAATAACTTTTGCAATATTTAATCAAACTTCACCAGATTTACACGGAAGTTGCCGTAATACCAGCCGATGGTGTCTGCAAAATTATATGGAAAACAGTTGAGAAGTGACGTCTGAATTGACGTTTAAATGAATAACTTTTAATAATACTCAATCAAATTTCACACCAATCTCATTAATAAATTTTGCAGTAATTAATCAAACTTTGCCAAATTTACAGGGCAGTTGTCGTAATAGCAGCCGATGGTGCCTGCAAAATTACATGGAAAACGGCTGAGAATTGACGTCTGAATTGACGTCTAAATGAATAACTTTTAGTAATAGTCAATCAAATTTCACACCAAGCTCATTAATAACTTCTGCAATAATTAATCAATTTTCACCAAATTCACACGGAAGTTGCCGTAATGCCAGCCGATGGTGCCTGCAAAATTACATGGAAAACGGTTGAGAATTGACGTCTGAATTGACGTCTAAATGAATAACTTTTAGTAATAGTCAATCAAGTTTCACACCAAGCTCATTAATAACTTCTGCAATAATTAATAAAACTTTACCAAATTTACACGGAAGTTGCCGTAATAACAGCCAATGTTGCCTGCAAAACTACATCGAAAACGGTTGAGAATTGACGTCTGAATTGACGTCTAAATGAATAACTTTTAATAATACTCAATCAAATTTCACACCAATCTCATTAATAACTTTTGCTGTAATCAATCAAACTTCGCCAAATTTACAGGGAAGTTGCCGTAATAAGAGCCAATGTTGCCTGCAAAACTACATGGAAAACGGTTTAGAATTGACGTCTGAATTGACGTCTAAATGAATAAATTTTAATAATAGTTAATCAAATTTCACACCAAGCTCATTAATAATTTTTGCAGTAATTAATCAAACTTCGCCAAATTTACAGGGAAGTTGCCGTAATACCAGCCGATGGTGCCTGCTAAACTACATGGAAAACAGTTAAGAATTGACGTCTGAATTGACGTCTAAATGAATAACTTTTGATAATACTCAATCAAATTTCACACCAAACTCAATAATAACTTTTGCAGTAATTAATCAAACTTCGCCAAATTTACAGGGAAGTTGCCGTAATACCAGCCGATGGTGCCTGCAAAATTACATGGAAAACAATTAAGAATTGACGTCTGAATTTACGTCTAAATGAATAACTTTTAATAATACTCAATCAAATTTTACACCAATCTCATTAATAACTTATGCAGTAATTAATTAAACTTCGCCAAATTTACAGGGAAGTTGCCGTAATACCAGCCGATGGTTCCTGCAAAATTACATGGAAAACGGTTGAGAATTGACGTCTGAATTGACGTCTAAATGAATAACTTTTAATAATACTCAATTGAATTTCACACCAATCTCATTAATAACTTTTGCAGTAATTAATCAAACTTCGCCAAATTTACAGGGAAGTTGCCGTAATAACAGCCAATGTTGCCTGCAAAACTACATGGAAAACGGTTTAGAATTGACGTCTGAATTGACGTCTAAATGAATAACTTTTAATAATAGTTAATCAAATTTCACACCAAGCTCATTAATAATTTTTGCAGTAATTAATCAAACTTCGCCAAATTTACAGGGAAGTTGCCGTAATACCAGCCGATGGTGCCTGCTAAACTACATGGAAAACAGTTAAGAATTGACGTCTGAATTGACGTCTAAATGAATAACTTTTAATAATACTCAATCAAATTTTACTCCAATCTCATTAATAACTTATGCAGTAATTAATCAAACTTCGCCAAATTTACAGGGAAGTTGCCGTAATAAAAGCTGATGTTGCCTGCAAAACTACATAGAAAACAGTTGAGAATTAACGTCTGAATTGACGTCTAAATGAATAACTTTTGATAATACTCAATCAAATTTCACACCAATCTCATTAATAACTTTTGCAGTAATTAATCAAACTTCGCCAAATTTACAGGGAAGTTGCCGTAATAACAGCCAATGATGCCTGCAAAACAACATGGAAAACGGTTGAGAATCGACGTCTGAATTGACGTCTAAATGAATAACTTTTAATAATTGTCAATCAAATTTCACACCAAGCTCATTAATAACTTCTGCAATAATTAGTCAGACTTCGCCAAATTCACACGGAAGTTGCCGTAATAACAGGCAATGTTGCCTGCAAAACTACATGGAAAACGGTTGAGAATCGACGTCTGAATTGACGTCTAAATGAATAACTTTTAATAATAGTCAATCAAATTTCAAACCAAGCTCATTAATAACTTCTGCAATAATTAATCAAACTTCGCCAAATTCACACGGCAGTTGCCGTAATACCAGCCGACGGTGCCTGCAAAAGTACATCGAAAACGGTTGAGAATTGACATGTGAATTAACGTCTAAATGAATAACTTTTAATAATACTCAATCAAATTTCACACCAATCTCATTAATAACTTTTGCAGTAATTAATCAAACTTCGCCAAATTTATAAGGAAGTTGCCGTAATAACAGCCAATGTTGCCTGAAAAACTACATGGGAAACGGTTGAGAATTGACGTCTGAATTGACGTCTAAATGAATAACTTTTAATAATAGTCAATCAAATTTCACACCAAGCTCATTAATAACTTCTGCAATAATTAATCAAACTTCGCCAAATTCACACGGAAGTTGCCGTAATACCAGCCGATGGTGCCTGCAAAACTACATCGAAAACGGTTGAGAATTGACGTCTGAATTGACGTCTAAATGAATAACTTTTATTAATACTCAATCAAATTTCACACCAATCTCATTAATAACTTTTGCAGTAATTAATCAAACTTCGCCAAATTTATAAGGAAGTTGCCGTAATAACAGCCAATGTTGCCTGCAAAACTACATGGAAAACGGTTTAGAATTGACGTCTGAATTGACGTCTAAATGAATAACTTTTAATAATAGTTAATCAAATTTCACACCAAGCTCATTAATAATTTTTGCAGTAATTAATCAAACTTTGCCAAATTTACAGGGAAGTTGCCGTAATACCAGCCGATGGTGCCTGCTAAACTACATGGAATACAGTTAAGAATTGACGTCTGAATTGACGTCTAAATGAATAACTTTTAATAATACTCAATCAAATTTTACACCAATCTCATTAATAACTTATGCAGTAATTAATCAAACTTCGCCAAATTTACAGGGAAGTTGCCGTAATAAAAGCTGATGTTGCCTGCAAAACTACATAGAAAACGGTTGAGAATTAACGTCTGAATTGACGTCTTAATGAATAACTTTTGATAATACTCAATCAAATTTCACACCAATCTCATTAATAACTTTTGCAGTAATTAATCAAACTTCGCCAAATTTACAGGGAAGTTGCCGTAATAACAGCCAATGATGCCTGCAAAACTACATGGAAAACGGTTGAGAATAGACGTCTGAATTGACGTCTAAATGAATAACTTTTAATAATAGTCAATCAAATTTCACACCAAGCTCATTAATAACTTCTGCAATAATTAGTCAAACTTCGCCAAATTCACACGGAAGTTGCCGTAATAACAACCAATGTTGCCTGCAAAACTACATGGAAAACGGTTGAGAATCGACGTCTGAATTGACGTCTAAATGAATAAATTTTAATAATAGTCAATCAAAATTTCACACCACGCTCATTAATAACTTCTGCAATAATTAGTCAAACTTCGCCAAATTCACACGGAAGTTGCCGTAATACCAGCCGATGGTGCCTGCAAAACTACATCGAAAACGGTTGAGAATTGACGTCTGAATTGACTTCTAAATGAATAACTTTTAATAATACTTAATCAAATTTTACACCAATTTATTTAATAACTTTTGCAGTAATTAATCAAACGCGCCAAATTTACAGGGAAGTTGCCGTAATAACAGCCAATGTTGCCTGCAAACTACATGAAAAACGGTTGAGAATTGACGTCTGAATTGACGTCTAAATGAATAACTTTTAATAATAGTCAATCAAATTTCACACCAAGCTCATTAATAATTTTTGCAGTAATTAATCAAACTTCGCCAAAATTTACAGGGAAGTTGCCGTAATACCAGCCGATGGTGCCTGCAAAACTACATGGAAAACAGTTAAGAATTGACGTCTGAATTGACGTCTAAATGAATAACTTTTAATAATACTCAATCAAAGTTTACACCAATCTCATTAATAACTTATGCAGTAATTAATCAAACTTCGCCAAATTTACAGGGAAGTTGCCGTAATAAAAGCTGATGTTGCCTGCAAAATTACATGGAAAACGGTTAAGAATTGACGTCTGAATTGACGTCTGAATGAATAACTTTTAATAATACTCAATCAAATTTTACACCAATCTCATTAATAACTTATGCAGTAATTAATCAAACTTCGCCAAATTTACAGGGAAGTTGCCGTAATACCAGCCAATGATGCCTGCAAAACTACATGGAAAACGGTTGAGAATAGACGTCTGAATTGACGTCTAAATGAATAACTTTTAATAATAGTCAATCAAATTTCACACCAAGCTCATTAATAACTTCTGCAATAATTAGTCAAACTTCGCCAAATTCACACGGAAGTTGCCGTAATAACAGCCAATGTTGCCTGCAAAACTACATGGAAAACGGTTGAGAATCGACGTCTGAATTGACGTCTAAATGAATAAATTTTAATAATAGTCAATCAAATTTCACACCACGCTCATTAATAACTTCTGCAATAATTAGTCAAACTTCGCCAAATTCACACGGAAGTTGCCGTAATACCAGCCGATGGTGCCTGCAAAACTACATCGAAAACGGTTGAGAATTGACGTCTGAATTGACTTCTAAATGAATAACTTTTAATATTACTTAATCAAATTTTACACCAATTTATTTAATAACTTTTGCAGTAATTAATCAAACTTCGCCAAATTTACAGGGAAGTTGCCGTAATAACAGCCAATGATGCCTGCAAAACTACATGGAAAACGGTTGAGAATCGACGTCTGAATTGACGTCTAAATGAATAACTTTTAATAATAGTCAATCAAATTTCACACCAAGCTCATTAATAACTTCTGCAATAATTAGTCAAACTTCGCCAAATTCACACGGAAGTTGCCGTAATAACAGGCAATGTTGCCTGCAAAACTACATGGAAAACGGTTGAGAATCGACGTCTGAATTGACGTCTAAATGAATAACTTTTAATAATAGTCAATCAAATTTCACACCAAGCTCATTAATAACTTCTGCAATAATTAATCAAACTTCGCCAAATTCACACGGCAGTTGCCGTAATACCAGCCGACGGTGCCTGCAAAACTACATCGAAAACGGTTGAGAATTGACGTGTGAATTAACGTCTAAATGAATAACTTTTAATAATACTCAATCAAATTTCACACCAATCTCATTAATAACTTTTGCAGTAATTAATCAAACTTCGCCAAATTTATAAGGAAGTTGCCGTAATAACAGCCAATGTTGCCTGAAAAACTACATGGGAAACGGTTGAGAATTGACGTCTGAATTGACGTCTAAATGAATAACTTTTAATAATAGTCAATCAAATTTCACACCAAGCTCATTAATAACTTCTGCAATAATTAATCAAACTTCGCCAAATTCACACGGAAGTTGCCGTAATACCAGCCGATGGTGCCTGCAAAACTACATCGAAAACGGTTGAGAATTGACGTCTGAATTGACGTCTAAATGAATAACTTTTAATAATACTCAATCAAATTTCACATCAATCTCATTAATAACTTTTGCAGTAATTAATCAAACTTCGCCAAATTTATAAGGAAGTTGCCGTAATAACAGCCAATGTTGCCTGCAAAACTACATGGAAAACGGTTTAGAATTGACGTCTGAATTGACGTCTAAATGAATAACTTTTAATAATAGTTAATCAACTTTCACACCAGGCTCATTAATAATTTTTGCAGTAATTAATCAAACTTTGCCAAATTTACAGGGAAGTTGCCGTAATACCAGCCGATGGTGCCTGCTAAACTACATGGAAAACAGTTAAGAATTGACGTCTAAATTGACGTCTAAATGAATAACTTTTAATAATACTCAATCAAATTTTACACCAATCTCATTAATAACTTATGCAGTAATTAATCAAACTTCGCCAAATTTACAGGGAAGTTGCCGTAATAAAAGCTGATGTTGCCTGCAAAACTACATAGAAAACGGTTGAGAATTAACGTCTGAATTGACGTCTAAATGAATAACTTTTGATAATACTCAATAAAATTTCACACCAATCTCATTAATAACTTTTGCAGTAATTAATCAAACTTCGCCAAATTTACAGGGAAGTTGCCGTAATAACAGCCAATGATGCCTGCAAAACTACATGGAAAACGGTTGAGAATCGACGTCTGAATTGACGTCTAAATGAATAACTTTTAATAATAGTCAATCAAATTTCACACCAAGCTCATTAATAACTTCTGCAATAATTAGTCAAACTTCGCCAAATTCACACGGAAATTGCCGTAATAACAGCCAATGTTGCCTGCAAAACTACATGGAAAACGGTTGAGAATCGACGTCTGAATTGACGTCTAAATGAATAACTTTTAATAATAGTCAATCAAATTTCACACCAAGCTCATTAATAACTTTTGCAGTAATTAATCAAACTTCGCCAAATTTACAGGGAAGTTGCCGTAATAAAAGCTGATGTTGCCTGCAAAACTACATAGAAAACGGTTGAGAATTAACGTCTGAATTGACGTCTAAATGAATAACTTTTGATAATACTCAATCAAATTTCAAACCAATCTCATTAATAACTTCTGCAATAATTAGTCAAACTTCGCCAAATTCACACGGAAGTTGCCGTAATAACAGCCAATGTTGCCTGCAAAACTACATGGAAAACGGTTGAGAATCGACGTCTGAATTGACGTCTAAATGAATAACTTTTAATAATAGTCAATCAAATTTCACACCAAGCTCATTAATAACTTCCACATAAATAAATCAAACTTCGCCAAATTCACACAGGAGTTGCCGTAATACCAGCCGATGGTGCCTGCAAAACTACATCGAAAACGGTTGAGAATTGACGTCTGAATTGACTTCTAAATGAATAACTTTTAATAATACTTAATCAAATTTTACACCAATCTATTTAATAACTTTTGCAGTAATTAATCAAACGCGCCAAATTTACAGGGAAGTTGCCGTAATAACAGCAAATGTTGCTTGCAAAACTACATGAAAAACGGTTGAGAATTGACGTCTGAATTGACGTCTAAATGAATAACTTTTAATAATAGTCAATCAAATTTCACACCAAGCTCATTAATAATTTTTGCAGTAATTAATCAAACTTCGCCAAATTTACAGGGAAGTTGCCGTAATACCAGCCGATGGTGCCTGCAAAACTACATGGAAAACAGTTAAGAATTGACGTCTGAATTGACGTCTAAATGAATAACTTTTAATAATACTCAATCAAATTTTACACCAATCTCATTAATAACTTATGCAGTAATTAATCAAACTTCGCCAAATTTACAGGGAAGTTGCCGTAATACCAGCCGATGGTGCCTGCAAAATTACATGGAAAACGGTTAAGAATTGACGTCTGAATTGACGTCTAAATGAATAACTTTTAATAATACTCAATCAAATTTCACACCAATCTCATTAATAACTTATGCAGTAATTAATCAAACTTCGCCAAATTTACAGGGAAGTTGCCGAAATAAAAGCTGATGTTGCCTGTAAAATTACATGGAAAACGGTTTAGAATTGACGTCTGAATTGACGTCTGAATGAATAACTTTTAATAATACTCAATCAAATTTCACACCAATCTCATTAATAACTTTTGCAGTAATTAATCAAACTTCGCCAAATTTACAGGGAAGTTGTCGTAATAACAGCCAATGTTGCCTGCAAAACTAAATGGAAAACGGTTTAGAATTGACGTCTGAATTGACGTCTAAATGAATAACTTTTAATAATAGTCAATCAAATTTCACACCAAGCTCATTAATAATTTTTGCAGTAATTAATCAAACTTCGCCAAATTTACTGGAAAGTTGCCGTAATACCAGCCGATGGTGCCTGCAAAACTACATGGAAAACAGTTGAGAATTGACGTCTGAATTGACGTCTAAATGAATAACTTTTAATAATACTCAATCAAATTTTACACCAATCTCATTAATAACTTATGCAGTAATTAATCAAACTTCGCCAAATTTACAGGGAAGTTGCCGTAATACCAGCCAATGTTGCCTGCAAAACTACATGGAAAACGGTTTAGAATTGACGTCTGAATTGACGTCTAAATGAATAACTTTTAATAATAGTCAATCAAATTTCACACCAAGCTCATTAATAATTTTTGCAGTAATTAATCAAACTTCGCCAAATTTACAGGGAAGTTGCCGTAATACCAGCCGATGGTGCCTGCAAAACTACATGGAAACAGTTAAGAATTGACGTCTGAATTGACGTCTAAATGAATAACTTTTAATAATACTCAATCAAATTTTACACCAATCTCATTAATAACTTATGCAGTAATTAATCAAACTTCGCCAAATTTACAGGGAAGTTGCCGTAATACCAGCCAATGTTGCCTGCAAAACTACATGGAAAACGGTTTAGAATTGACGTCTGAATTGACGTCTAAATGAATAACTTTTAATAATAGGTAATCAAATTTCACACCAAAACTTTTAATAATACTTAATAAAATTTTACACCAATCTCATTAATAACTTTTGCAGTAATTAATCACACTTCGCCAAATTTACAGGGCAGTTGCCGTAATACCAGCCGATGGTGCCTGCAAAATTACATGGAAAACGGTTTAGAATTAACGTCTGAATTGACGTCTAAATGAATAACTTTTAATAATAGGTAATCAAATTTCACACCAATAACTTTTAATAATACTTAATCAAATTTTACACCAATCTCATTAATAACTTATGCAGTAATTAATCAAACTTCGCCAAATTTACAGGGAAGTTGCCGTAATACCAGCCGATGGTGCCTGCAAAATTACATGGAAAACGGTGAAGAATTGACGTCTGAATTGACGTCTAAATGAATAACTTTTAATAATACTCAATCAAATTTCACACCAATCTCATTAATAACTTATGCAGTAATTAATCAAACTTCGCCAAATTTACAGGGAAGTCGCCGTAATAAAAGCTGATGTTGCCTGCAAAATTACATGGAAAACGGTTGAGAATTGACGTCTGAATTGACGTCTAAATGAATAACTTTTAATAATACTCAATCAAATTTCACACCAATCTCATTAATAACTTTTGCAGTAATTAATCAAACTTCGCCAAATTTACAGGGAAGTTGTCGTAATAACAGCCAATGTTGCCTGCAAAACTAAATGGAAAACGGTTTAGAATTGACGTCTGAATTGACGTCTAAATGAATAACTTTTATTAATAGTCAATCAAATTTCACACCAAGCTCATTAATAATTTTTGCAGTAATTAATCAAACTTCGCCAAATTTACTGGGAAGTTGCCGTAATACCAGCCGATGCTGCCTGCAAAACTACATGGAAAGCAGTTAAGAATTGACGTCTGAATTGACGTCTAAATGAATAACTTTTAATAATACTCAATCAAATTTTACACCAATCTCATTAATAACTTATGCAGTAATTAATCAAACTTCGCCAAATTTACAGGGAAGTTGCCGTAATAACAGCCGATGGTGCCTGCAAAACTACATGGAAAACAGTTAAGAATTGACGTCTGAATTGACGTCTAAATGAATAACTTTTAATAATACTCAATCAAATTTTACACCAATCTCATTAATAACTTATGCAGTAATTAATCAAACTTCGCCAAATTTACAGGGAAGTTGCCGTAATGCCAGCCGATGGTGCCTGCAAAACTACATGGAAAACAGTTAAGAATTGACGTCTGAATTGACGTCTAAATGAATAACTTTTAATAATACTCAATCAAATTTTACACCAATCTCATTAATAACTTATGCAGTAATTAATCAAACTTCGCCAAATTTACAGGGAAGTTGCCGTAACACCAGCCAATGTTGCCTGCAAAACTACATGGAAAACGGTTTAGAATTGACGTCTGAATTGACGTCTAAATGAATAACTTTTAATAATAGGTAATCAAATTTCACACCAATCTCATTAATAACTTATGCAGTAATTAATCAAGCTTCGCCAAATATACAGGGAAGTTGCCGTAATGAAAGCTGATGTTGCCTGCAAAATTACATGGAAAACGGTTGAGAATTGACGTCTGAATTGACGTCTAAATGAATAACTTTTAATAATACTCAATCAAATTTTACACCAATCTCATTAATAACTTATGCAGTAATTAATCAAACTTCGCCAAATTTACAGGGAAGTTGCCGTAATACCAGCCAATGTTGCCTGCAAAACTACATGGAAAACGGTTTAGAATTGACGTCTGAATTGACGTCTAAATGAATAACTTTTAATAATAGTCAATCAAATTTCACACCAAGCTCATTAATAATTTTTGCAGTAATTAATCAAACTTCGCCAAATTTACAGGGAAGTTGCCGTAATACCAGCCGATGGTGCCTGCAAAACTACATGGAAACAGTTAAGAATTGACGTCTGAATTGACGTCTAAATGAATAACTTTTAATAATACTCAATCAAATTTTACACCAATCTCATTAATAACTTATGCAGTAATTAATCAAACTTCGCCAAATTTACAGGGAAGTTGCCGTAATACCAGCCAATGTTGCCTGCAAAACTACATGGAAAACGGTTTAGAATTGACGTCTGAATTGACGTCTAAATGAATAACTTTTAATAATAGGTAATCAAATTTCACACCAAAACTTTTAATAATACTTAATAAAATTTTACACCAATCTCATTAATAACTTTTGCAGTAATTAATCACACTTCGCCAAATTTACAGGGCATTTGCCGTAATACCAGCCGATGGTGCCTGCAAAATTACATGGAAAACGGTTTAGAATTAACGTCTGAATTGACGTCTAAATGAATAACTTTTAATAATAGGTAATCAAATTTCACACCAATAACTTTTAATAATACTTAATCAAATTTTACACCAATCTCATTAATAACTTATGCAGTAATTAATCAAACTTCGCCAAATTTACAGGGAAGTTGCCGTAATACCAGCCGATGGTGCCTGCAAAATTACATGGAAAACGGTGAAGAATTGACGTCTGAATTGACGTCTAAATGAATAACTTTTAATAATACTCAATCAAATTTCACACCAATCTCATTAATAACTTATGCAGTAATTAATCAAACTTCGCCAAATTTACAGGGAAGTCGCCGTAATAAAAGCTGATGTTGCCTGCAAAATTACATGGAAAACGGTTGAGAATTGACGTCTGAATTGACGTCTAAATGAATAACTTTTAATAATACTCAATCAAATTTCACACCAATCTCATTAATAACTTTTGCAGTAATTAATCAAACTTCGCCAAATTTACAGGGAAGTTGTCGTAATAACAGCCAATGTTGCCTGCAAAACTAAATGGAAAACGGTTTAGAATTGACGTCTGAATTGACGTCTAAATGAATAACTTTTATTAATAGTCAATCAAATTTCACACCAAGCTCATTAATAATTTTTGCAGTAATTAATCAAACTTCGCCAAATTTACTGGGAAGTTGCCGTAATACCAGCCGATGCTGCCTGCAAAACTACATGGAAAGCAGTTAAGAATTGACGTCTGAATTGACGTCTAAATGAATAACTTTTAATAATACTCAATCAAATTTTACACCAATCTCATTAATAACTTATGCAGTAATTAATCAAACTTCGCCAAATTTACAGGGAAGTTGCCGTAATAACAGCCGATGGTGCCTGCAAAACTACATGGAAAACAGTTAAGAATTGACGTCTGAATTGACGTCTAAATGAATAACTTTTAATAATACTCAATCAAATTTTACACCAATCTCATTAATAACTTATGCAGTAATTAATCAAACTTCGCCAAATTTACAGGGAAGTTGCCGTAATGCCAGCCGATGGTGCCTGCAAAACTACATGGAAAACAGTTAAGAATTGACGTCTGAATTGACGTCTAAATGAATAACTTTTAATAATACTCAATCAAATTTTACACCAATCTCATTAATAACTTATGCAGTAATTAATCAAACTTCGCCAAATTTACAGGGAAGTTGCCGTAACACCAGCCAATGTTGCCTGCAAAACTACATGGAAAACGGTTTAGAATTGACGTCTGAATTGACGTCTAAATGAATAACTTTTAATAATAGGTAATCAAATTTCACACCAATCTCATTAATAACTTATGCAGTAATTAATCAAGCTTCGCCAAATATACAGGGAAGTTGCCGTAATGAAAGCTGATGTTGCCTGCAAAATTACATGGAAAACGGTTGAGAATTGACGTCTGAATTGACGTCTAAATGAATAACTTTTAATAATACTCAATCAAATTTCACACCAATCTCTTTAATAATTTTTGCAGTAATTAATCAAACTTCGCCAAATTTACAGGGAAGTTGCCGTAATACCAGCCGATGGTGCCTGCAAAACTACATGGAAAACAATTAAGAATTGACGTCTGAATTGACGTCTAAATGAATAACTTTTAATAATAGTCAATCAAATTTCACACCAAGCTCATTAATAACTTCTTCAATAATTAATCAAACTTCGCCAAATTCACACGGAAGTTGCCGTAATACCAGCTGATGGTGCCTGCAAAACTACATCGAAAACGGTTGAGAATTGACGTCTGAATTGACGTCTAAATGAATAACTTTTAATAATAGTTAATCAAATTTCACACCAAGCTCATTAATAATTTTTGCAGTAATTAATCAAACTTCGCCAAATTTACAGGGAAGTTGTCGTAATAACAGCCAATGTTGCCTGCAAAACTTAATGGAAAACGGTTTAGAATTGACGTCTGAATTGACGTCTAAATGAATAACTTTTAATAATAGTCAATCAAATTTCACACCAAGCTCATTAATAATTTTTGCAGTAATTAATCAAACTTCGCCAAATTTACTGGGAAGTTGCCGTAATACCAGCCGATGGTGCCTGCAAAACTACATGGAAAACAGTTAAGAATTGACGTCTGAATTGACGTCTAAATGAATAAGTTTTAATAATAACCAATCAAATTTTACACCAATCTCATTAATAACTTATGCAGTAATTAATCAAACGTCGCCAAATTTACAGGGAAGTTGCCGTAATAACAGCCGATGGTGCCTGCAAAACTACATTGAAAACAGTTAAGAATTGACGTCTGAATTGACGTCTAAATGAATAACTTTTAATAATACTCAATCAAATTTTACACCAATCTCATTAATAACTTATGCAGTAATTAATCAAACTTCGCCAAATTTACAGGGAAGTTGCCGTAATACCCGCCGATGGTGCCTGCAAAACTACATGGAAAACAGTTAAGAATTGACGTCTGAATTGACGTCTAAATGAATAACTTTTAATAATACTCAATCAAATTTTACACCAATCTCATTAATAACTTATGCAGTAATTAATCAAACTTCGCCAAATTTACAGGGAAGTTGCCGTAACACCAGCCAATGTTGCCTGCAAAACTACATGGAAAACGGTTTAGAATTGATCTCTGAATTGACGTCTAAATGAATAACTTTTAATAATAGGTAATCAAATTTCACACCAATAACTTTTAATAATACTTAATCAAATTTTACACCAATCTCATTAATAACTTATGCAGTTATTAATCAAGCTCCGCCAAATTTACAGGGAAGTTGCCGTAATAAAAGCTGATGTTGCCTGCAAAATTACATGGAAAACGGTTGAGAATTGACGTCTGAATTGACGTCTGAATGAATAACTTTTAATAATACTCAATCAAATTTCACACCAATCTCTTTAATAACTTTTGCAGTAATCAATCAAACTTCGCCAAATTTACAGGGAAGTTGCCGTAATAAAAGCCAATGTTGCCTGCAAAACTACATGGAAAACGGTTGAGAATTAACGTCTGAATTGACGTCTAAATGAATAACTTTTAATAATAGTCAATCAAATTTCACACCAAGCTCATTAATAATTTTTGCAGTAATTAATCAAACTTCGCCAAATTTACAGGGAAGTTGCCGTAATACCAGCCGATGGTGCCTGCAAAACTACATGGAAAACAATTAAGAATTGACGTCTGAATTGACGTCTAAATGAATAACTTTTAATAATAGTCAATCAAATTTCACACCAAGCTCATTAATAACTTCTGCAATAATTAATCAAACTTCGCCAAATTCACACGGAAGTTGCCGTAATACCAGCCGATGGTGCCTGCAAAACTACATCGAAAACGGTTGAGAATTGACGTCTGAATTGACGTCTAAATGAATAACTTTTAATAATACTCAATCAAATTTCACACCAATCTCATTAATAACTTTTGCAGTAATTAATCAAACTTCGCCAAATTTATAAGGAAGTTGCCGTAATAACAGCCAATGTTGCCTGCAAAACTACATGGAAAACGGTTGAGAATTGACGTCTGAATTGACGTCTAAATGAATAACTTTTAATAATAGTTAATCAAATTTCACACCAAGCTCATTAATAATTTTTGCAGTAATTAATCAAACTTCGCCAAATTTACAGGGAAGTTGTCGTAATAACAGCCAATGTTGCCTGCAAAACTTAATGGAAAACGGTTTAGAATTGACGTCTGAATTGACGTCTGAATGAATAACTTTTAATAATAGTCAATCAAATTTCACACCAAGCTCATTAATAATTTTTGCAGTAATTAATCAAACTTCGCCAAATTTACTGGGAAGTTGCCGTAATACCAGCCGATGGTGCCTGCAAAACTACATGGAAAACAGTTAAGAATTGACGTCTGAATTGACGTCTAAATGAATAAGTTTTAATAATAACCAATCAAATTTTACACCAATCTCATTAATAACTTATGCAGTAATTAATCAAACGTCGCCAAATTTACAGGGAAGTTGCCGTAATAACAGCCGATGGTGCCTGCAAAACTACATGGAAAACAGTTAAGAATTGACGTCTGAATTGACGTCTAAATGAATAACTTTTAATAATACTCAATCAAATTTTACACCAATCTCATTAATAACTTATGCAGTAATTAATCAAACTTCGCCAAATTTACAGGGAAGTTGCCGTAATACCCGCCGATGGTGCCTGCAAAACTACATGGAAAACAGTTAAGAATTGACGTCTGAATTGACGTCTAAATGAATAACTTTTAATAATACTCAATCAAATTTTACACCAATCTCATTAATAACTTATGCAGTAATTAATCAAACTTCGCCAAATTTACAGGGAAGTTGCCGTAACACCAGCCAATGTTGCCTGCAAAACTACATGGAAAACGGTTTAGAATTGATCTCTGAATTGACGTCTAAATGAATAACTTTTAATAATAGGTAATCAAATTTCACACCAATAACTTTTAATAATACTTAATCAAATTTTACACCAATCTCATTAATAACTTATGCAGTAATTAATCAAGCTCCGCCAAATTTACAGGGAAGTTGCCGTAATAAAAGCTGATGTTGCCTGCAAAATTACATGGAAAACGGTTGAGAATTGACGTCTGAATTGACGTCTGAATGAATAACTTTTAATAATACTCAATCAAATTTCACACCAATCTCTTTAATAACTTTTGCAGTAATCAATCAAACTTCGCCAAATTTACAGGGAAGTTGCCGTAATAAAAGCCAATGTTGCCTGCAAAACTACATGGAAAACGGTTGAGAATTAACGTCTGAATTGACGTCTAAATGAATAACTTTTAATAATAGTCAATCAAATTTCACACCAAGCTCATTAATAATTTTTGCAGTAATTAATCAAACTTCGCCAAATTTACAGGGAAGTTGCCGTAATACCAGCCGATGGTGCCTGCAAAACTACATGGAAAACAATTAAGAATTGACGTCTGAATTGACGTCTAAATGAATAACTTTTAATAATAGTCAATCAAATTTCACACCAAGCTCATTAATAACTTCTTCAATAATTAATCAAACTTCGCCAAATTCACACGGAAGTTGCCGTAATACCAGCTGATGGTGCCTGCAAAACTACATCGAAAACGGTTGAGAATTGACGTCTGAATTGACGTCTAAATGAATAACTTTTAATAATAGTTAATCAAATTTCACACCAAGCTCATTAATAATTTTTGCAGTAATTAATCAAACTTCGCCAAATTTACAGGGAAGTTGTCGTAATAACAGCCAATGTTGCCTGCAAAACTTAATGGAAAACGGTTTAGAATTGACGTCTGAATTGACGTCTAAATGAATAACTTTTAATAATAGTCAATCAAATTTCACACCAAGCTCATTAATAATTTTTGCAGTAATTAATCAAACTTCGCCAAATTTACTGGGAAGTTGCCGTAATACCAGCCGATGGTGCCTGCAAAACTACATGGAAAACAGTTAAGAATTGACGTCTGAATTGACGTCTAAATGAATAAGTTTTAATAATAACCAATCAAATTTTACACCAATCTCATTAATAACTTATGCAGTAATTAATCAAACGTCGCCAAATTTACAGGGAAGTTGCCGTAATAACAGCCGATGGTGCCTGCAAAACTACATTGAAAACAGTTAAGAATTGACGTCTGAATTGACGTCTAAATGAATAACTTTTAATAATACTCAATCAAATTTTACACCAATCTCATTAATAACTTATGCAGTAATTAATCAAACTTCGCCAAATTTACAGGGAAGTTGCCGTAATACCCGCCGATGGTGCCTGCAAAACTACATGGAAAACAGTTAAGAATTGACGTCTGAATTGACGTCTAAATGAATAACTTTTAATAATACTCAATCAAATTTTACACCAATCTCATTAATAACTTATGCAGTAATTAATCAAACTTCGCCAAATTTACAGGGAAGTTGCCGTAACACCAGCCAATGTTGCCTGCAAAACTACATGGAAAACGGTTTAGAATTGATCTCTGAATTGACGTCTAAATGAATAACTTTTAATAATAGGTAATCAAATTTCACACCAATAACTTTTAATAATACTTAATCAAATTTTACACCAATCTCATTAATAACTTATGCAGTTATTAATCAAGCTCCGCCAAATTTACAGGGAAGTTGCCGTAATAAAAGCTGATGTTGCCTGCAAAATTACATGGAAAACGGTTGAGAATTGACGTCTGAATTGACGTCTGAATGAATAACTTTTAATAATACTCAATCAAATTTCACACCAATCTCTTTAATAACTTTTGCAGTAATCAATCAAACTTCGCCAAATTTACAGGGAAGTTGCCGTAATAAAAGCCAATGTTGCCTGCAAAACTACATGGAAAACGGTTGAGAATTAACGTCTGAATTGACGTCTAAATGAATAACTTTTAATAATAGTCAATCAAATTTCACACCAAGCTCATTAATAATTTTTGCAGTAATTAATCAAACTTCGCCAAATTTACAGGGAAGTTGCCGTAATACCAGCCGATGGTGCCTGCAAAACTACATGGAAAACAATTAAGAATTGACGTCTGAATTGACGTCTAAATGAATAACTTTTAATAATAGTCAATCAAATTTCACACCAAGCTCATTAATAACTTCTGCAATAATTAATCAAACTTCGCCAAATTCACACGGAAGTTGCCGTAATACCAGCCGATGGTGCCTGCAAAACTACATCGAAAACGGTTGAGAATTGACGTCTGAATTGACGTCTAAATGAATAACTTTTAATAATACTCAATCAAATTTCACACCAATCTCATTAATAACTTTTGCAGTAATTAATCAAACTTCGCCAAATTTATAAGGAAGTTGCCGTAATAACAGCCAATGTTGCCTGCAAAACTACATGGAAAACGGTTGAGAATTGACGTCTGAATTGACGTCTAAATGAATAACTTTTAATAATAGTTAATCAAATTTCACACCAAGCTCATTAATAATTTTTGCAGTAATTAATCAAACTTCGCCAAATTTACAGGGAAGTTGTCGTAATAACAGCCAATGTTGCCTGCAAAACTTAATGGAAAACGGTTTAGAATTGACGTCTGAATTGACGTCTGAATGAATAACTTTTAATAATAGTCAATCAAATTTCACACCAAGCTCATTAATAATTTTTGCAGTAATTAATCAAACTTCGCCAAATTTACTGGGAAGTTGCCGTAATACCAGCCGATGGTGCCTGCAAAACTACATGGAAAACAGTTAAGAATTGACGTCTGAATTGACGTCTAAATGAATAAGTTTTAATAATAACCAATCAAATTTTACACCAATCTCATTAATAACTTATGCAGTAATTAATCAAACGTCGCCAAATTTACAGGGAAGTTGCCGTAATAACAGCCGATGGTGCCTGCAAAACTACATGGAAAACAGTTAAGAATTGACGTCTGAATTGACGTCTAAATGAATAACTTTTAATAATACTCAATCAAATTTTACACCAATCTCATTAATAACTTATGCAGTAATTAATCAAACTTCGCCAAATTTACAGGGAAGTTGCCGTAATACCCGCCGATGGTGCCTGCAAAACTACATGGAAAACAGTTAAGAATTGACGTCTGAATTGACGTCTAAATGAATAACTTTTAATAATACTCAATCAAATTTTACACCAATCTCATTAATAACTTATGCAGTAATTAATCAAACTTCGCCAAATTTACAGGGAAGTTGCCGTAACACCAGCCAATGTTGCCTGCAAAACTACATGGAAAACGGTTTAGAATTGATCTCTGAATTGACGTCTAAATGAATAACTTTTAATAATAGGTAATCAAATTTCACACCAATAACTTTTAATAATACTTAATCAAATTTTACACCAATCTCATTAATAACTTATGCAGTAATTAATCAAGCTCCGCCAAATTTACAGGGAAGTTGCCGTAATAAAAGCTGATGTTGCCTGCAAAATTACATGGAAAACGGTTGAGAATTGACGTCTGAATTGACGTCTGAATGAATAACTTTTAATAATACTCAATCAAATTTCACACCAATCTCTTTAATAACTTTTGCAGTAATCAATCAAACTTCGCCAAATTTACAGGGAAGTTGCCGTAATAAAAGCCAATGTTGCCTGCAAAACTACATGGAAAACGGTTGAGAATTAACGTCTGAATTGACGTCTAAATGAATAACTTTTAATAATAGTCAATCAAATTTCACACCAAGCTCATTAATAATTTTTGCAGTAATTAATCAAACTTCGCCAAATTTACAGGGAAGTTGCCGTAATACCAGCCGATGGTGCCTGCAAAACTACATGGAAAACAATTAAGAATTGACGTCTGAATTGACGTCTAAATGAATAACTTTTAATAATAGTCAATCAAATTTCACACCAAGCTCATTAATAACTTCTGCAATAATTAATCAAACTTCGCCAAATTCACACGGAAGTTGCCGTAATACCAGCCGATGGTGCCTGCAAAACTACATCGAAAACGGTTGAGAATTGACGTCTGAATTGACGTCTAAATGAATAACTTTTAATAATACTCAATCAAATTTCACACCAATCTCATTAATAACTTTTGCAGTAATTAATCAAACTTCGCCAAATTTATAAGGAAGTTGCCGTAATAACAGCCAATGTTGCCTGCAAAACTACATGGAAAACGGTTGAGAATTGACGTCTGAATTGACGTCTAAATGAATAACTTTTAATAATACTCAATCAAATTTCACACCAATTTCATTAATAACTTTTGCAGTAATTAATCACACTTCGCCAAATTTACAGGGCAGTTGCCGTAATACCAGCCGATGGTGCCTGCAAAACTACATGGAAAACGATTGAGAATCGACGTCTGAATTGACGTCTAAATGAATAACTTTTAATAATAGTCAATCAAATTTCACACCAAGCTCATTAATAACTTCTGCAATAATTAATCAAACTTCGCCAAATTCACACGGAAGTTGCCGTAATACCAGCCGATGGTGCCTGCAAAACTACATCGAAAACGGTTGAGAATTGACGTCTGAATTGACGTCTAAATGAATAACTTTTAATAATACTCAATCAAATTTCACACCAATCTCATTAATAACTTTTGCAGTAATTAATCAAACTTCGCCAAATTTGTAAGGAAGTTGCCGTAATAACAGCCAATGTTGCCTGCAAAACTACATGGAAAACGGTTGAGAATTGACGTCTGAATTGACGTCTAAATGAATAACTTTTAAAAATACTCAATCAAATTTCACACCAAGCTCATTAATAACTTCTGCAATAATTAATCAAACTTCGCCAAATTCACACGGAAGTTGCCGTAATACCAGCTGATGGTGCCTGCAAAACTACATCGAAAACGGTTGAGAATTGACGTCTGAATTGACGTCTAAATGAATAACTTTTAATAATAGTTAATCAAATTTCACACCAAGCTCATTAATAATTTTTGCAGTAATTAATCAAACTTCGCCAAATTTACAGGGAAGTTGTCGTAATAACAGCCAATGTTGCCTGCAAAACTTAATGGAAAACGGTTTAGAATTGACGTCTGAATTGACGTCTGAATGAATAACTTTTAATAATAGTCAATCAAATTTCACACCAAGCTCATTAATAATTTTTGCAGTAATTAATCAAACTTCGCCAAATTTACTGGGAAGTTGCCGTAATACCAGCCGATGGTGCCTGCAAAACTACATGGAAAACAGTTAAGAATTGACGTCTGAATTGACGTCTAAATGAATAAGTTTTAATAATAACCAATCAAATTTTACACCAATCTCATTAATAACTTATGCAGTAATTAATCAAACGTCGCCAAATTTACAGGGAAGTTGCCGTAATAACAGCCGATGGTGCCTGCAAAACTACATGGAAAACAGTTAAGAATTGACGTCTGAATTGACGTCTAAATGAATAACTTTTAATAATACTCAATCAAATTTTACACCAATCTCATTAATAACTTATGCAGTAATTAATCAAACTTCGCCAAATTTACAGGGAAGTTGCCGTAATACCCGCCGATGGTGCCTGCAAAACTACATGGAAAACAGTTAAGAATTGACGTCTGAATTGACGTCTAAATGAATAACTTTTAATAATACTCAATCAAATTTTACACCAATCTCATTAATAACTTATGCAGTAATTAATCAAACTTCGCCAAATTTACAGGGAAGTTGCCGTAACACCAGCCAATGTTGCCTGCAAAACTACATGGAAAACGGTTTAGAATTGATCTCTGAATTGACGTCTAAATGAATAACTTTTAATAATAGGTAATCAAATTTCACACCAATAACTTTTAATAATACTTAATCAAATTTTACACCAATCTCATTAATAACTTATGCAGTAATTAATCAAGCTCCGCCAAATTTACAGGGAAGTTGCCGTAATAAAAGCTGATGTTGCCTGCAAAATTACATGGAAAACGGTTGAGAATTGACGTCTGAATTGACGTCTGAATGAATAACTTTTAATAATACTCAATCAAATTTCACACCAATCTCTTTAATAACTTTTGCAGTAATCAATCAAACTTCGCCAAATTTACAGGGAAGTTGCCGTAATAAAAGCCAATGTTGCCTGCAAAACTACATGGAAAACGGTTGAGAATTAACGTCTGAATTGACGTCTAAATGAATAACTTTTAATAATAGTCAATCAAATTTCACACCAAGCTCATTAATAATTTTTGCAGTAATTAATCAAACTTCGCCAAATTTACAGGGAAGTTGCCGTAATACCAGCCGATGGTGCCTGCAAAACTGCATGGAAAACAATTAAGAATTGACGTCTGAATTGACGTCTAAATGAATAACTTTTAATAATAGTCAATCAAATTTCACACCAAGCTCATTAATAACTTCTGCAATAATTAATCAAACTTCGCCAAATTCACACGGAAGTTGCCGTAATACCAGCCGATGGTGCCTGCAAAACTACATCGAAAACGGTTGAGAATTGACGTCTGAATTGACGTCTAAATGAATAACTTTTAATAATACTCAATCAAATTTCACACCAATCTCATTAATAACTTTTGCAGTAATTAATCAAACTTCGCCAAATTTATAAGGAAGTTGCCGTAATAACAGCCAATGTTGCCTGCAAAACTACATGGAAAACGGTTGAGAATTGACGTCTGAATTGACGTCTAAATGAATAACTTTTAATAATACTCAATCAAATTTCACACCAATTTCATTAATAACTTTTGCAGTAATTAATCACACTTCGCCAAATTTACAGGGCAGTTGCCGTAATACCAGCCGATGGTGCCTGCAAAACTACATGGAAAACGATTGAGAATCGACGTCTGAATTGACGTCTAAATGAATAACTTTTAATAATAGTCAATCAAATTTCACACCAAGCTCATTAATAACTTCTGCAATAATTAATCAAACTTCGCCAAATTCACACGGAAGTTGCCGTAATACCAGCCGATGGTGCCTGCAAAACTACATCGAAAACGGTTGAGAATTGACGTCTGAATTGACGTCTAAATGAATAACTTTTAATAATACTCAATCAAATTTCACACCAATCTCATTAATAACTTTTGCAGTAATTAATCAAACTTCGCCAAATTTGTAAGGAAGTTGCCGTAATAACAGCCAATGTTGCCTGCAAAACTACATGGAAAACGGTTGAGAATTGACGTCTGAATTGACGTCTAAATGAATAACTTTTAAAAATACTCAATCAAATTTCACACCAAGCTCATTAATAACTTCTGCAATAATTAATCAAACTTCGCCAAATTCACACGGAAGTTGCCGTAATACCAGCTGATGGTGCCTGCAAAACTACATCGAAAACGGTTGAGAATTGACGTCTGAATTGACGTCTAAATGAATAACTTTTAATAATAGTTAATCAAATTTCACACCAAGCTCATTAATAATTTTTGCAGTAATTAATCAAACTTCGCCAAATTTACAGGGAAGTTGTCGTAATAACAGCCAATGTTGCCTGCAAAACTAAATGGAAAACGGTTTAGAATTGACGTCTGAATTGACTTCTAAATGAATAACTTTTAATAATAGTCAATCAAATTTCACACCAAGCTCATTAATAATTTTTGCAGTAATTAATCAAACTTCGCCAAATTTACTGGGAAGTTGCCGTAATACCAGCCGATGGTGCCTGCAAAACTACATGGAAAACAGTTAAGAATTGACGTCTGAATTGACGTCTAAATGAATAAGTTTTAATAATAACCAATCAAATTTTACACCAATCTCATTAATAACTTATGCAGTAATTAATCAAACGTCGCCAAATTTACAGGGAAGTTGCCGTAATAACAGCCGATGGTGCCTGCAAAACTACATGGAAAACAGTTAAGAATTGACGTCTGAATTGACGTCTAAATGAATAACTTTTAATAATACTCAATCAAATTTTACACCAATCTCATTAATAACTTATGCAGTAATTAATCAAACTTCGCCAAATTTACAGGGAAGTTGCCGTAATACCCGCCGATGGTGCCTGCAAAACTACATGGAAAACAGTTAAGAATTGACGTCTGAATTGACGTCTAAATGAATAACTTTTAATAATACTCAATCAAATTTTACACCAATCTCATTAATAACTTATGCAGTAATTAATCAAACTTCGCCAAATTTACAGGGAAGTTGCCGTAACACCAGCCAATGTTGCCTGCAAAACTACATGGAAAACGGTTTAGAATTGATCTCTGAATTGACGTCTAAATGAATAACTTTTAATAATAGGTAATCAAATTTCACACCAATAACTTTTAATAATACTTAATCAAATTTTACACCAATCTCATTAATAACATATGCAGTAATTAATCAAGCTCCGCCAAATTTACAGGGAAGTTGCCGTAATAAAAGCTGATGTTGCCTGCAAAATTACATGGAAAACGGTTGAGAATTGACGTCTGAATTGACGTCTGAATGAATAACTTTTAATAATACTCAATCAAATTTCACACCAATCTCTTTAATAACTTTTGCAGTAATCAATCAAACTTCGCCAAATTTACAGGGAAGTTGCCGTAATAAAAGCCAATGTTGCCTGCAAAACTACATGGAAAACGGTTGAGAATTAACGTCTGAATTGACGTCTAAATGAATAACTTTTAATAATAGTCAATCAAATTTCACACCAAGCTCATTAATAATTTTTGCAGTAATTAATCAAACTTCGCCAAATTTACAGGGAAGTTGCCGTAATACCAGCCGATGGTGCCTGCAAAACTACATGGAAAACAATTAAGAATTGACGTCTGAATTGACGTCTAAATGAATAACTTTTAATAATAGTCAATCAAATTTCACACCAAGCTCATTAATAACTTCTGCAATAATTAATTAAACTTCGCCAAATTCACACGGAAGTTGCCGTAATACCAGCCGATGGTGCCTGCAAAACTACATCGAAAACGGTTGAGAATTGACGTCTGAATTGACGTCTAAATGAATAACTTTTAATAATACTCAATCAAATTTCACACCAATCTCATTAATAACTTTTGCAGTAATTAATCAAACTTCGCCAAATTTATAAGGAAGTTGCCGTAATAACAGCCAATGTTGCCTGCAAAACTACATGGAAAACGGTTGAGAATTGACGTCTGAATTGACGTCTAAATGAATAACTTTTAATAATACTCAATCAAATTTCACACCAATTTCATTAATAACTTTTGCAGTAATTAATCACACTTCGCCAAATTTACAGGGCAGTTGCCGTAATACCAGCCGATGGTGCCTGCAAAATTACATGGAAAACGGTTGAGAATTAACGTCTGAATTGACGTCTAAATGAATAACTTTTGATAATACTCAATCAAATTTCACACCAATCTCATTAATAACTTTTGCAGTAATTAATCAAACTTCGCCAAATTTACAGGAAAGTTGCCGTAATAACAGCCAATGTTGCCTGCAAAACTACATGGAAAACGATTGAGAATCGACGTCTGAATTGACGTCTAAATGAATAACTTTTAATAATAGTCAATCAAATTTCACACCAAGCTCATTAATAACTTCTGCAATAATTAATCAAACTTCGCCAAATTCACACGGAAGTTGCCGTAATACCAGCCGATGGTGCCTGCAAAACTACATCGAAAACGGTTGAGAATTGACGTCTGAATTGACGTCTAAATGAATAACTTTTAATAATACTCAATCAAATTTCACACCAATCTCATTAATAACTTTTGCAGTAATTAATCAAACTTCGCCAAATTTGTAAGGAAGTTGCCGTAATAACAGCCAATGTTGCCTGCAAAACTACATGGAAAACGGTTGAGAATTGACGTCTGAATTGACGTCTAAATGAATAACTTTTAATAATACTCAATCAAATTTCACACCAATCTCATTAATTATTTTTGCAGTAATTAATCAAACTTCGCCAAATTTACAGGGAAGTTGCCGTAATACCAGCCGATGGTGCCTGCAAAATTACATGGAAAACGG
This sequence comes from Flabesymbios commensalis, assembly GCA_964017125.1. Classification (NCBI taxonomy): domain Eukaryota; kingdom Metazoa; phylum Annelida; class Polychaeta; order Terebellida; family Flabelligeridae; genus Flabesymbios; species Flabesymbios commensalis. The sequence goes on along the minus strand of CAXHKU010000909.1, from coordinate 19,274 downwards.
TTGAGAATTGACGTCTGAATTGACGTCTAAATGAATAACTTTTAATAATACTCAATCAAATTTCACACCAATCTCATTAATAACTTTTGCAGTAATTAATCAAACTTCGCCAAATTTACAGGGAAGTTGCCGTAATAACAGCCAATGTAGCCTGCAAAACTACATGGAAAACGGTTTAGAATTGACGTCTGAATTGACGTCTAAATGAATAACTTTTAATAATAGTTAATCAAATTTCACACCAAGCTCATTAATAATTTTTGCAGTAATTAATCAAACTTCGCCAAATTTACAGGGAAGTTGCCGTAATACCAGCTGATGGTGCCTGCTGAACTACATGGAAAACAGTTAAGAATTGACGTCTGAATTGACGTCTAAATGAATAACTTTTAATAATACTCAATCAAATTTTACACCAATCTCATTAATAACTTATGCAGTAATTAATCAAGCTCCGCCAAATTTACAGGGAAGTTGCCGTAATAAAAGCTGATGTTGCCTGCAAAATTACATGGAAAACGGTTGAAAATTGACGTCTGAATTGACGTCTGAATGAATAACTTTTAATAATACTCAATCAAATTTCACACCAATCTCTTTAATAACTTTTGCAGTAATCAATCAAACTTCGCCAAATTTACAGGGAAGTTGCCGTAATAAAAGCCAATGTTGCCTGCAAAACTACATGGAAAACGGTTGAGAATTAACGTCTGAATTGACGTCTAAATGAATAACTTTTAATAATAGTCAATCAAATTTCACACCAAGCTCATTAATAATTTTTGCAGTAATTAATCAAACTTCGCCAAATTTACAGGGAAGTTGCCGTAATACCAGCCGATGGTGCCTGCAAAACTACATGGAAAACAATTAAGAATTGACGTCTGAATTGACGTCTAAATGAATAACTTTTAATAATAGTCAATCAAATTTCACACCAAGCTCATTAATAACTTCTGCAATAATTAATCAAACTTCGCCAAATTCACACGGAAGTGGCCGTAATACCAGCCGATGGTGCCTGCAAAACTACATCGAAAACGGTTGAGAATTGACGTCTGAATTGACGTCTAAATGAATAACTTTTAATAATACTCAATCAAATTTCACACCAATCTCATTAATAACTTTTGCAGTAATTAATCAAACTTCGCCAAATTTATAAGGAAGTTGCCGTAATAACAGCCAATGTTGCCTGCAAAACTACATGGAAAACGGTTGAGAATTGACGTCTGAATTGACGTCTAAATGAATAACTTTTAATAATACTCAATCAAATTTCACACCAATTTCAATAGTAACTTTTGCAGTAATTAATCACACTTCGCCAAATTTACAGGGCAGTTGCCGTAATACCAGCCGATGGTGCCTGCAAAATTACATGGAAAACGGTTGAGAATTAACGTCTGAATTGACGTCTAAATGAATAACTTTTGATAATACTCAATCAAATTTCACACCAATCTCATTAATAACTTTTGCAGTAATTAATCAAACTTCGCCAAATTTACAGGAAAGTTGCCGTAATAACAGCCAATGTTGCCTGCAAAACTACATGGAAAACGATTGAGAATCGACGTCTGAATTGACGTCTAAATGAATAACTTTTAATAATAGTCAATCAAATTTCACACCAAGCTCATTAATAACTTCTGCAATAATTAATCAAACTTCGCCAAATTCACACGGAAGTTGCCGTAATACCAGCCGATGGTGCCTGCAAAACTACATCGAAAACGGTTGAGAATTGACGTCTGAATTGACGTCTAAATGAATAACTTTTAATAATACTCAATCAAATTTCACACCAATCTCATTAATAACTTTTGCAGTAATTAATCAAACTTCGCCAAATTTGTAAGGAAGTTGCCGTAATAACAGCCAATGTTGCCTGCAAAACTACATGGAAAACGGTTGAGAATTGACGTCTGAATTGACGTCTAAATGAATAACTTTTAATAATACTCAATCAAATTTCACACCAATCTCATTAATTATTTTTGCAGTAATTAATCAAACTTCGCCAAATTTACAGGGAAGTTGCCGTAATACCAGCCGATGGTGCCTGCAAAATTACATGGAAAACGGTTGAGAATTGACGTCTGAATTGACGTCTAAATGAATAACTTTTAATAATACTCAATCAAATTTCACACCAATCTCATTAATAACTTTTGCAGTAATTAATCAAACTTCGCCAAATTTACAGGGAAGTTGCCGTAATAACAGCCAATGTAGCCTGCAAAACTACATGGAAAACGGTTTAGAATTGACGTCTGAATTGACGTCTAAATGAATAACTTTTAATAATAGTTAATCAAATTTCACACCAAGCTCATTAATAATTTTTGCAGTAATTAATCAAACTTCGCCAAATTTACAGGGAAGTTGCCGTAATACCAGCTGATGGTGCCTGCTGAACTACATGGAAAACAGTTAAGAATTGACGTCTGAATTGACGTCTAAATGAATAACTTTTAATAATACTCAATCAAATTTTACACCAATCTCATTAATAACTTATGCAGTAATTAATCAAGCTCCGCCAAATTTACAGGGAAGTTGCCGTAATAAAAGCTGATGTTGCCTGCAAAATTACATGGAAAACGGTTGAAAATTGACGTCTGAATTGACGTCTGAATGAATAACTTTTAATAATACTCAATCAAATTTCACACCAATCTCTTTAATAACTTTTGCAGTAATCAATCAAACTTCGCCAAATTTACAGGGAAGTTGCCGTAATAAAAGCCAATGTTGCCTGCAAAACTACATGGAAAACGGTTGAGAATTAACGTCTGAATTGACGTCTAAATGAATAACTTTTAATAATAGTCAATCAAATTTCACACCAAGCTCATTAATAATTTTTGCAGTAATTAATCAAACTTCGCCAAATTTACAGGGAAGTTGCCGTAATACCAGCCGATGGTGCCTGCAAAACTACATGGAAAACAATCAAGAATTGACGTCTGAATTGACGTCTAAATGAATAACTTTTAATAATAGTCAATCAAATTTCACACCAAGCTCATTAATAACTTCTGCAATAATTAATCAAACTTCGCCAAATTCACACGGAAGTGGCCGTAATACCAGCCGATGGTGCCTGCAAAACTACATCGAAAACGGTTGAGAATTGACGTCTGAATTGACGTCTAAATGAATAACTTTTAATAATACTCAATCAAATTTCACACCAATCTCATTAATAACTTTTGCAGTAATTAATCAAACTTCGCCAAATTTATAAGGAAGTTGCCGTAATAACAGCCAATGTTGCCTGCAAAACTACATGGAAAACGGTTGAGAATTGACGTCTGAATTGACGTCTAAATGAATAACTTTTAATAATACTCAATCAAATTTCACACCAATTTCAATAGTAACTTTTGCAGTAATTAATCACACTTCGCCAAATTTACAGGGCAGTTGCCGTAATACCAGCCGATGGTGCCTGCAAAATTACATGGAAAACGGTTGAGAATTAACGTCTGAATTGACGTCTAAATGAATAACTTTTGATAATACTCAATCAAATTTCACACCAATCTCATTAATAACTTTTGCAGTAATTAATCAAACTTCGCCAAATTTACAGGAAAGTTGCCGTAATAACAGCCAATGTTGCCTGCAAAACTACATGGAAAACGATTGAGAATCGACGTCTGAATTGACGTCTAAATGAATAACTTTTAATAATAGTCAATCAAATTTCACACCAAGCTCATTAATAACTTCTGCAATAATTAATCAAACTTCGCCAAATTCACACGGAAGTTGCCGTAATACCAGCCGATGGTGCCTGCAAAACTACATCGAAAACGGTTGAGAATTGACGTCTGAATTGACGTCTAAATGAATAACTTTTAATAATACTCAATCAAATTTCACACCAATCTCATTAATAACTTTTGCAGTAATTAATCAAACTTCGCCAAATTTGTAAGGAAGTTGCCGTAATAACAGCCAATGTTGCCTGCAAAACTACATGGAAAACGGTTGAGAATTGACGTCTGAATTGACGTCTAAATGAATAACTTTTAATAATACTAAATCAAATTTCACACCAATCTCATTAATTATTTTTGCAGTAATTAATCAAACTTCGCCAAATTTACAGGGAAGTTGCCGTAATACCAGCCGATGGTGCCTGCAAAATTACATGGAAAACGGTTGAGAATTGACGTCTGAATTGACGTCTAAATGAATAACTTTTAATAATACTCAATCAAATTTCACACCAATCTCATTAATAACTTTTGCAGTAATTAATCAAACTTCGCCAAATTTACAGGGAAGTTGCCGTAATAACAGCCAATGTTGCCTGCAAAACTACATGGAAAACGGTTTAGAATTGACGTCTGAATTGACGTCTAAATGAATAACTTTTAATAATAGTTAATCAAATTTCACACCAAGCTCATTAATAATTTTTGCAGTAATTAATCAAACTTCGCCAAATTTACAGGGAAGTTGCCGTAATACCAGCTGATGGTGCCTGCTGAACTACATGGAAAACAGTTAAGAATTGACGTCTGAATTGACGTCTAAATGAATAACTTTTAATAATACTCAATCAAATTTTACACCAATCTCATTAATAACTTATGCAGTAATTAATCAAGCTCCGCCAAATTTACAGGGAAGTTGCCGTAATAAAAGCTGATGTTGCCTGCAAAATTACATGGAAAACGGTTGAGAATTGACGTCTGAATTGACGTCTGAATGAATAACTTTTAATAATACTCAATCAAATTTCACACCAATCTCTTTAATAACTTTTGCAGTAATCAATCAAACTTCGCCAAATTTACAGGGAAGTTGCCGTAATAAAAGCCAATGTTGCCTGCAAAACTACATGGAAAACGGTTGAGAATTAACGTCTGAATTGACGTCTAAATGAATAACTTTTAATAATAGTCAATCAAATTTCACACCAAGCTCATTAATAATTTTTGCAGTAATTAATCAAACTTCGCCAAATTTACAGGGAAGTTGCCGTAATACCAGCCGATGGTGCCTGCAAAACTACATGGAAAACAATTAAGAATTGACGTCTGAATTGACGTCTAAATGAATAACTTTTAATAATAGTCAATCAAATTTCACACCAAGCTCATTAATAACTTCTGCAATAATTAATCAAACTTCGCCAAATTCACACGAAAGTTGCCGTAATACCAGCCGATGGTGCCTGCAAAACTACATCGAAAACGGTTGAGAATTGACGTCTGAATTGACGTCTAAGTGAATAACTTTTAATAATACTCAATCAAATTTCACACCAATCTCATTAATAACTTTTGCAGTAATTAATCAAACTTCGCCAAATTTATAAGGAAGTTGCCGTAATAACAGCCAATGTTGCCTGCAAAACTACATGGAAAACGGTTGAGAATTGACGTCTGAATTGACGTCTAAATGAATAACTTTTAATAATACTCAATCAAATTTCACACCAATTTCATTAATAACTTTTGCAGTAATTAATCACACTTCGCCAAATTTACAGGGCAGTTGCCGTAATACCAGCCGATGGTGCCTGCAAAATTACATGGAAAACGGTTGAGAATTAACGTCTGAATTGACGTCTAAATGAATAACTTTTGATAATACTCAATCAAATTTCACACCAATCTCATTAATAACTTTTGCAGTAATTAATCAAACTTCGCCAAATTTACAGGAAAGTTGCCGTAATAACAGCCAATGTTGCCTGCAAAACTACATGGAAAACGATTGAGAATCGACGTCTGAATTGACGTCTAAATGAATAACTTTTAATAATAGTCAATCAAATTTCACACCAAGCTCATTAATAACTTCTGCAATGATTAATCAAACTTCGCCAAATTCACACGGAAGTTGCCGAAATACCAGCCGATGGTGCCTGCAAAACTACATCGAAAACGGTTGAGAATTGACGTCTGAATTGACGTCTAAATGAATAACTTTTAATAATACTCAATCAAATTTCACACCAATCTCATTAATAACTTTTGCAGTAATTAATCAAACTTCGCCAAATTTATAAGGAAGTTGCCGCAATAACAGCCAATGTTGCCTGCAAAACTACATGGTAAACGGTTGAGAATTGACGTCTGAATTGACGTCTAAATGAATAACTTTTAATAATACTCAATCAAATTTCACACCAATCTCATTAATTATTTTTGCAGTAATTAATCAAACTTCGCCAAATTTACTGGGAAGTTGCCGTAATACCAGCCGATGGTGCCTGCAAAATTACATGGAAAACGGTTGAGAATTGACGTCTGAATTGACGTCTAAATGAATAACTTTTAATAATACTCAATCAAATTTCACACCAATCTCATTAATAACTTTTGCAGTAATTAATCAAACTTCGCCAAATTTACAGGGAAGTTGCCGTAATAACAGCCAATGTTGCCTGCAAAACTACATGGAAAACGGTTTAGAATTGACGTCTGAATTGACGTCTAAATGAATAACTTTTAATAATAGTTAATCAAATTTCACACCAAGCTCATTAATAATTTTTGCAGTAATTAATCAAACTTCGCCAAATTTACAGGGAAGTTGCCGTAATACCAGCTGATGGTGCCTGCTGAACTACATGGAAAACAGTTAAGAATTGACGTCTGAATTGACGTCTAAATGAATAACTTTTAATAATACTCAATCAAATTTTACACTAATCTCATTAATAACTTATGCAGTAATTAATCAAACTTCGCCAAATTTACAGGGAAGTTGCCGTAATAAAAGCCAATGTTGCCTGCAAAACTACATGGAAAACAGTTAAGAATTGACGTCTGAATTGACGTCTAAGTGAATAACTTTTAATAATACTCAATCAAATTTTACACCAATCTCATTAATAACTTATGCAGTAATTAATCAAACTTCGCCAAATTTACAGGGAAGTTGCCGTAATAACAGCCGATGGTGCCTGCAAAACTACATGGAAAACAGTTAAGAATTGACGTCTGAATTGACGTTTAAATGAATAACTTTTAATAATACTCAATCAAATTTTACACCAATCTCATTAATAACTTATGCAGTAATTAATCAAACTTCGCCAAATTTACAGGGAAGTTGCCGTAATACCCGCCGATGGTGCCTGCAAAACTACATGGAAAACAGTTAAGAATTGACGTCTGAATTGACGTCTAAATGAATAACTTTTAATAATACCCAATCAAATTTCACACCAATTTCATTAATAACTTTTGCAGTAATTAATCACACTTCGCCAAATTTACAGGGCAGTTGCCGTAATACCAGCCGATGGTGCCTGCAAAATTACATGGAAAACGGTTGAGAATTAACGTCTGAATTGACGTCTAAATGAATAACTTTTGATAATACTCAATCAAATTTCACACCAATCTCATTAATAACTTTTGCAGTAATTAATCAAACTTCGCCAAATTTACAGGGAAGTTGCCGTAATAACAGCCAATGTTGCCTGCAAAACTACATGGAAAACTGTTGAGAATCGACGTCTGAATTGACGTCTAAATGAATAACTTTTAATAATAGTCAATCAAATTTCACACCAAGCTCATTAATAACTTCTGCAATAATTAATCAAACTTCGCCAAATTCACACGGATGTTGCCGTAATACCAGTCGACGGTGCCTGCAAAACTACATCGAAAACGGTTGAGAATTGACGTCTGAATTGACGTCTAAATGAATAACTTTTAATAATACCCAATCAAATTTCACACCAATTTCATTAATAACTTTTGCAGTAATTAATCACACTTCGCCAAATTTACAGGGCAGTTGCCGTAATACCAGCCGATGGTGCCTGCAAAATTACATGGAAAACGGTTGAGAATTAACGTCTGAATTGACGTCTAAATGAATAACTTTTGCTAATACTCAATCAAATTTCACACCAATCTCATTAATAACTTTTGCAGTAATTAATCAAACTTCGCCAAATTTATAAGGAAGTTGCCGTAATAACAGCCAATGTTGCCTGCAAAACTACATGGAAAACGGTTGAGAATTGACGTCTGAATTGACGTCTAAATGAATAACTTTTAATAATACTCAATCAAATTTCACACCAATCTCATTAATAATTTTTGCAGTAATTAATCAAACTTCGCCAAATTTACAGGGAAGTTGCCGTAACACCAGCCGATGGTGCCTGCAAAACTACATGGAAAACAATTAAGAATTGACGTCTGAATTGACGTCTAAATGAATAACTTTTAATAATACTCAATCAAATGTTACACCAATCTCATTAATAACTTATGCAGTAATTAACTAAACTTCGCCAAATTTACAGGGAAGTTGCCGTAATACCAGCCGATGGTGCCTGCAAAATAACATGGAAAACGGTTGAGAATTGACGTCTGAATTGACGTCTAAACGAATAACTTTTAATAATACTCAATCAAATTTCACACCAATCTCATTAATAACTTTTGCAGTAATTAATCAAACTTCGCCAAATTCACAGGGAAGTTGCCGTAATAACAGCCAATGTTGCCTGCAAAACTACATGGAAAACGGTTTAGAATTGACGTCTGAATTGACGTCTAAAAGAATAACTTTTAATAATAGTTAATCAAATTTCACACCAAGCTCATTAATAATTTTTGCAGTAATTAATCAAACTTCGCCAAATTTACAGGGAAGTTGCCGTAATACCAGCTGATGTTGCCTGCTAAACTACATGGAAAACAGTTAAGAATTGACGTCTGAATTGACGTCTAAATGAATAACTTTTAATAATACTCAATCAAATTTTACACCAATCTCATTAATAACTTATGCAGTAATTAATCAAACTTCGCCAAATTTACAGGGAAGTTGCCGTAATAAAAGCCAATGTTGCCTGCAAAACTACATAGAAAACGGTTGAGAATTAACGTCTGAATTGACGTCGAAATGAATAACTTTTGATAATACTCAATCAAATTTCACACCAATCTCATTAATAACTTTTGCAGTGATTAATCAAACTTCGCCAAAATTACAGGGAAGCTGCCGTAATAACAGCCAATGATGCCTGCAAAACTACATGGAAAACTGTTGAGAATCGACGTCTGAATTGACGTCTAAATGAATAACTTTTAATAATAGTCAATCAAATTTCACACCAAGCTCATTAATAACTTCTGCAATAATTAGTCAAACTTCGCCAAATTCACACGGAAGTTGCCGTAATAACAGCCAATGTTGCCTGCAAAACTACATGGAAAACGGTTGAGAATCGACGTCTGAATTGACGTCTAAATGAATAACTTTTAATAATAGTCAATCAAATTTCACACCAAGCTCATTAATAACTTCTGCAATAATTAATCAAACTTCGCCAAATTCACACGGATGTTGCCGTAATACCTGCCGACGGTGCCTGCAAAACTACATCGAAAACGGTTGAGAATTGACGTCTGAATTGACGTCTAAATGAATAACTTTTAATAATACCCAATCAAATTTCACACCAATTTCATTAATAACTTTTGCAGTAATTAATCACACTTCGCCAAATTTACAGGGCAGTTGCCGTAATACCAGCCGATGGTGCCTGCAAAATTACATGGAAAACGGTTGAGAATTAACGTCTGAATTGACGTCTAAATGAATAACTTTTGCTAATACTCAATCAAATTTCACACCAATCTCATTAATAACTTATGCAGTAATTAATCAAGCTTCGCCAAATTTACAGGGAAGTTGCCGTAATAAAAGCTGATGTTGCCTGCAAAATTACATGGAAAACGGTTGAGAATTGACGTCTGAATTGACGTCTAAATGAATAACTTTTAATAATACTCAATCAAATTTCACACCAATCTCTTTAATAACTTTTGCAGTAATTAATCAAACTTCGTCAAATTTACAGGGAAGTTGCCGTAATAAAAGCCAATGTTGCCTGCAAAACTACATGGAAAACGGTTGAGAATTAACGTCTGAATTGACGTCTAAATGAATAACTTTTAATAAAAGTCAATCAAATTTCACACCAAGCTCATTAATAATTTTTGCAGTAATTAATCAAACTTCGCCAAATTTACAGGGAAGTTGCCGTAATACCAGCCGATGGTGCCTGCATAACTACATGGAAAACAATTAAGAATTGACGTCTGAATTGACGTCTAAATGAATAACTTTTAATAATAGTCAATCAAATTTCACACCAAGCTCATTAATAACTTCTGCAATAATTAATCAAACTGCGCCAAATTCACACGGAAGTTGCCGTAATACCAGCCGATGGTGCCTGCAAAACTACATCGAAAACGGTTGAGAATTGACGTCTGAATTGACGTCTAAATGAATAACTTTTAATAATACTCAATCAAATTTTACACCAATTTCATTAATAACTTATGCAGTAATTAATCAAACTTCGCCAAATTTACAGGGAAGTTGCCGTAATAAAAGCCAATGTTGCCTGCAAAACTACATGGAAAACAGTTAAGAATTGACGTCTGAATTGACGTCTAAGTGAATAACTTTTAATAATACTCAATCAAATTTTACACCAATCTCATTAATAACTTATGCAGTAATTAATCAAACTTCGCCAAATTTACAGGGAAGTTGCCGTAATAACAGCCGATGGTGCCTGCAAAACTACATGGAAAACAGTTAAGAATTGACGTCTGAATTGACGTCTAAATGAATAACTTTTAATAATACTCAATCAAATTTTACACCAATCTCATTAATAACTTATGCAGTAATTAATCAAACTTCGCCAAATTTACAGGGAAGTTGCCGTAATACCCGCCGATGGTGCCTGCAAAACTACATGGAAAACAGTTAAGAATTGACGTCTGAATTGGCGTCTAAATGAATAACTTTTAATAATACCCAATCAAATTTCACACCAATTTCATTAATAACTTTTGCAGTAATTAATCACACTTCGCCAAATTTACAGGGCAGTTGCCGTAATACCAGCCGATGGTGCCTGCAAAATTACATGGAAAACGGTTGAGAATTAACGTCTGAATTGACGTCTAAATGAATAACTTTTGCTAATACTCAATCAAATTTCACACCAATCTCATTAATAACTTTTGCAGTAATTAATCAAACTTCGCCAAATTTATAAGGAAGTTGCCGTAATAACAGCCAATGTTGCCTGCAAAACTACATGGAAAACGGTTGAGAATTGACGTCTGAATAGACGTCTAAATGAATAGCTTTTAATAATACTCAATCAAATTTCACACCAATCTCATTAATAATTTTTGCAGTAATTAATCAAACTTCGCCAAATTTACAGGGAAGTTGCCGTAACACCAGCCGATGGTGCCTGCAAAACTACATGGAAAACAATTAAGAATTGACGTCTGAATTGACGTCTAAATGAATAACTTTTAATAATACTCAATCAAATGTTACACCAATTTCATTAATAACTTATGCAGTAATTAACTAAACTTCGCCAAATTTACAGGGAAGTTGCCGTAATACCAGCCGATGGTGCCTGCAAAATAACATGGAAAACGGTTGAGAATTGACGTCTGAATTGACGTCTAAATGAATAACTTTTAATAATACTCAATCAAATTTCACACCAATCTCATTAATAACTTTTGCAGTAATTAATCAAACTTCGCCAAATTCACAGGGAAGTTGCCGTAATAACAGCCAATGTTGCCTGCAAAACTACATGGAAAACGGTTTAGAATTGACGTCTGAATTGACGTCTAAAAGAATAACTTTTAATAATAGTTAATCAAATTTCACACCAAGCTCATTAATAATTTTTGCAGTAATTAATCAAACTTCGCCAAATTTACAGGGAAGTTGCCGTAATACCAGCTGATGGTGCCTGCTAAACTACATGGAAAACAGTTAAGAATTGACGTCTGAATTGACGTCTAAATGAATAACTTTTAATAATACTCAATCAAATTTTACACCAATCTCAATAATAACTTATGCAGTAATTAATCAAACTTCGCCAAATTTACAGGGAAGTTGCCGTAATAAAAGCCAATGTTGCCTGCAAAACTACATAGAAAATGGTTGAGAATTAACGTCTGAATTGACGTCGAAATGAATAACTTTTGATAATACTCAATCAAATTTCACACCAATCTCATTAAAAACTTTTGCAGTGATTAATCAAACTTCGCCAAAATTACAGGGAAGCTGCCGTAATAACAGCCAATGATGCCTGCAAAACTACATGGAAAACTGTTGAGAATCGACGTCTGAATTGACGTCTAAATGAATAACTTTTAATAATAGTCAATCAAATTTCACACCAAGCTCATTAATAACTTCTGCAATAATTAGTCAAACTTCGCCAAATTCACACGGAAGTTGCCGTAATAACAGCCAATGTTGCCTGCAAAACTACATGGAAAACGGTTGAGAATCGACGTCTGAATTGACGTCTAAATGAATAACTTTTAATAATAGTCAATCAAATTTCACACCAAGCTCATTAATAACTTCTGCAATAATTAATCAAACTTCGCCAAATTCACACGGATGTTGCCGTAATACCTGCCGACGGTGCCTGCAAAACTACATCGAAAACGGTTGAGAATTGACGTCTGAATTGACGTCTAAATGAATAACTTTTAATAATACCCAATCAAATTTCACACCAATTTCATTAATAACTTTTGCAGTAATTAATCACACTTCGCCAAATTTACAGGGCAGTTGCCGTAATACCAGCCGATGGTGCCTGCAAAATTACATGGAAAACGGTTGAGAATTAACGTCTGAATTGACGTCTAAATGAATAACTTTTAATAATAGTCAATCAAATTTCACACCAAGCTCATTAATAATTTTTGCAGTAATTAATCAAACTTCGCCAAATTTACAGGGAAGTTGCCGTAATACCAGCCGATGGTGCCTGCAAAACTACATGGAAAACAATTAAGAATTGACGTCTGAATTGACGTCTTAAATGAATAACTTTTAATAATAGTCAATCAAATTTCACACCAAGCTCATTAATAACTTCTGCAATATTTAATCAAACTGCGCCAAATTCACACGGAAGTTGCCGTAATACCAGCCGATGGTGCCTGCAAAACTACATCGAAAACGGTTGAGAATTGACGTCTGAATTGACGTCTAAATGAATAACTTTTAATAATACTCAATCAAATTTTACACCAATTTCATTAATAACTTATGCAGTAATTAATCAAACTTCGCCAAATTTACAGGGAAGTTGCCGTAATAAAAGCCAATGTTGCCTGCAAAACTACATGGAAAACAGTTAAGAATTGACGTCTGAATTGACGTCTAAGTGAATAACTTTTAATAATACTCAATCAAATTTTACACCAATCTCATTAATAACTTATGCAGTAATTAATCAAACTTCGCCAAATTTACAGGGAAGTTGCCGTAATAACAGCCGATGGTGCCTGCAAAACTACATGGAAAACAGTTAAGAATTGACGTCTGAATTGACGTCTAAATGAATAACTTTTAATAATAGTCAATCAAATTTTACACCAATCTCATCATTAACTTATGCAGTAATTAATCAAACTTCGCCAAATTTACAGGGAAGTTGCCGTAATACCCGCCGATGGTGCCTGCAAAACTACATGGAAAACAGTTAAGAATTGACGTCTGAATTGACGACTAAATGAATAACTTTTAATAATACCCAATCAAATTTCACACCAATTTCATTAATAACTTTTGCAGTAATTAATCACACTTCGCCAAATTTACAGGGCAGTTGCCGTAATACCAGCCGATGGTGCCTGCAAAATTACATGGAAAACGGTTGAGAATTAACGTCTGAATTGACGTCTAAATGAATAACTTTTGATAATACTCAATCAAATTTCACACCAATCTCATTAATAACTTTTGCAGTAATTAATCAAACTTCGCCAAATTTACAGGGAAGTTGCCGTAATAACAGCCAATGTTGCCTGCAAAACTACATGGAAAACGATTGAGAATCGACGTCTGAATTGACGTCTAAATGAATAACTTTTAATAATAGTCAATCAAATTTCACACCAAGCTTATTAATAACTTCTGCAATAATTAGTCAAACTTCGCCAAATTCGCACGGAAGTTGCCGTAATAACAGCCAATGTTGCCAGCAAAACTACATGGAAAACGGTTGAGAATCGACGTCTGAATTGACGTCTAAATGAATAACTTTTAATAATAGTCAATCAAATTTCACTCCAAGCTCATTAATAACTTCTGCAATAATTAATCAAACTTCGCCAAATTCACACGGATGTTGCCGTAATACCAGTCGACGGTGCCTGCAAAACTACATCGAAAACGGTTGAGAATTGACGTCTGAATTGACGTCTAAATGAATAACTTTTAATAATACCCAATCAAATTTCACACCAATTTCATTAATAACTTATGCAGTAATTAATCAAACTTCGCCAAATTTACAGGGAAGTTGCCGTAATAAAAGCCAATGTTGCCTGCAAAACTACATGGAAAACAGTTAAGAATTGACGTCTGAATTGACGTCTAAGTGAATAACTTTTAATAATACTCAATCAAATTTTACACCAATCTCATTAATAACTTATGCAGTAATTAATCAAACTTCGCCAAATTTACAGGGAAGTTTGCCGTAATAACAGCCGATGGTGCCTGCAAAACTACATGGAAAACAGTTAAGAATTGACGTCTGAATTGACGTCTAAATGAATAACTTTTAATAATAGTCAATCAAATTTTACACCAATCTCATTAATAACTTATGCAGTAATTAATCAAACTTCGCCAAATTTACAGGGAAGTTGCCGTAATACTCGCCGATGGTGCCTGCAAAACTACATGGAAAACAGTTAAGAATTGACGTCTGAATTGACGACTAAATGAATAACTTTTAATAATACCCAATCAAATTTCACACCAATTTCATTAATAACTTTTGCAGTAATTAATCACACTTCGCCAAATTTACAGGGCAGTTGCCGTAATACCAGCCGATGGTGCCTGCAAAATTACATGGAAAACGGTTGAGAATTAACGTCTGAATTGACGTCTAAATGAATAACTTTTGATAATACTCAATCAAATTTCACACCAATCTCATTAATAACTTTTGCAGTAATTAATCAAACTTCGCCAAATTTACAGGGAAGTTGCCGTAATAACAGCCAATGTTGCCTGCAAAACTACATGGAAAACGATTGAGAATCGACGTCTGAATTGACGTCTAAATGAATAACTTTTAATAATAGTCAATCAAATTTCCCACCAAGCTCATTAATAACTTCTGCAATAATTAGTCAAACTTCGCCAAATTCGCACGGAAGTTGCCGTAATAACAGCCAATGTTGCCTGCAAAACTACATGGGAAACGGTTGAGAATCGACGTCTGAATTGACGTCTAAATGAATAACTTTTAATAATAGTCAATCAAATTTCACACCAAGCTCATTAATAACTTCTGCAATAATTAATCAAACTTCGCCAAATTCACACGGATGTTGCCGCAATACCAGTCGACGGTGCCTGCAAAACTACATCGAAAACGGTTGAGAATTGACGTCTGAATTGACGTCTAAATGAATAACTTTTAATAATACCCAATCAAATTTCACACCAATTTCATTAATAACTTTTGCAGTAATTAATCACACTTCGCCAAATTTACAGGGCAGTTGCCGTAATACCAGCCGATGGTGCCTGCAAAATTACATGGAAAACGGTTGAGAATTAACGTCTGAATTGACGTCTAAATGAATAACTTTTGCTAATACTAAATCAATTTTCACACCAATCTCATTAATAACTTTTGCAGTAATTAATCAAACTTCGCCAAATTTATAAGGAAGTTGCCGTAATAACAGCCAATGTTGCCTGCAAAACTACATGGAAAACGGTTGAGAATTGACGTCTGAATTGACGTCTAAATGAATAACTTTTAATAATACTCAATCAAATTTCACACCAATCTCATTAATAATTTTTGCAGTAATTAATCAAACTTCGCCAAATTTACAGGGAAGTTGCCGTAACACCAGCCGATGGTGCCTGCAAAACTACATGGAAAACAATTAAGAATTGACGTCTGAATTGACGTCTAAATGAATAACTTTTAATAATACTCAATCAAATGTTACACCAATCTCATTAATAACTTATGCAGTAATTAACTAAACTTCGCCAAATTTACAGGGAAGTTGCCGTAATACCAGCCGATGGTGCCTGCAAAATAACATGGAAAACGGTTGAGAATTGACGTCTGAATTGACGTCTAAATGAATAACTTTTAATAATACTCAATCAAATTTCACACCAATCTCATTAATAACTTTTGCAGTAATTAATCAAACTTCGCCAAATTCACAGGGAAGTTGCCGTAATAACAGCCAATGTTGCCTGCAAAACTACATGGAAAACGGTTTAGAATTGACGTCTGAATTGACGTCTAAAAGAATAACTTTTAATAATAGTTAATCAAATTTCACACCAAGCTCATTAATAATTTTTGCAGTAATTAATCAAACTTCGCCAAATTTACAGGGAAGTTGCCGTAATACCAGCTGATGGTGCCTGCTAAACTACATGGAAAACAGTTAAGAATTGACGTCTGAATTGACGTCTAAATGAATAACTTTTAATAATACTCAATCAAATTTTACACCAATCTCATTAATAACTTATGCAGTAATTAATCAAACTTCGCCAAATTTACAGGGAAGTTGCCGTAATAAAAGCCAATGTTGCCTGCAAAACTACATAGAAAACGGTTTGAGAATTAACGTCTGAATTGACGTCGAAATGAATAACTTTTGATAATACTCAATCAAATTTCACACCAATCTCATTAATAACTTTTGCAGTGATTAATCAAACTTCGCCAAAATTACAGGGAAGCTGCCGTAATAACAGCCAATGATGCCTGCAAAACTACATGGAAAACTGTTGAGAATCGACGTCTGAATTGACGTCTAAATGAATAACTTTTAATAATAGTAAATCAAATTTCACACCAAGCTCATTAATAACTTCTGCAATAATTAGTCAAACTTCGCCAAATTCACACGGAAGTTGCCGTAATAACAGCCAATGTTGCCTGCAAAACTACATGGAAAACGGTTGAGAATCGACGTCTAAATTGACGTCTAAATGAATAACTTTTAATAATAGTCAATCAAATTTCACACCAAGCTCATTAATAACTTCTGCAATAATTAATCAAACTTCGCCAAATTCACACGGATGTTGCCGTAATACCTGCCGACGGTGCCTGCAAAACTACATCGAAAACGGTTGAGAATTGACGTCTGAATTGACGTCTAAATGAATAACTTTTAATAATACCCAATCAAATTTCACACCAATTTCATTAATAACTTTTGCAGTAATTAATCACACTTCGCCAAATTTACAGGGCAGTTGCCGTAATACCAGCCGATGGTGCCTGCAAAATTACATGGAAAACGGTTGAGAATTAACGTCTGAATTGACGTCTAAATGAATAACTTTTGCTAATACTCAATCAAATTTCACACCAATCTCATTAATAACTTATGGAGTAATTAATCAAGCTTCGCCAAATTTACAGGGAAGTTGCCGTAATAAAAGCTGATGATGCCTGCAAAATTACATGGAAAACGGTTGAGAATTGACGTCTGAATTGACGTCTAAATGAATAACTTTTAATAATACTCAATCAAATTTCACACCAATCTCTTTAATAACTTTTGCAGTAATTAATCAAACTTCGTCAAATTTACAGGGAAGTTGCCGTAATAAAAGCCAATGTTGCCTGCAAAACTACATGGAAAACGGTTGAGAATTAACGTCTGAATTGACGTCTAAATGAATAACTTTTAATAATAGTCAATCAAATTTCACACCAAGCTCATTAATAATTTTTGCAGTAATTAATCAAACTTCGCCAAATTTACAGGGAAGTTGCCGTAATACCAGCCGATGGTGCCTGCAAAACTACATGGAAAACAATTAAGAATTGACGTCTGAATTGACGTCTAAATGAATAACTTTTAGTAATAGTCAATCAAATTTCACACCAAGCTCATTAATAACTTCTGCAATAATTAATCAAACTGCGCCAAATTCACACGGAAGTTGCCGTAATACCAGCCGATGGTGCCTGCAAAACTACATCGAAAACGGTTGAGAATTGACGTCTGAATTGACGTCTAAATGAATAACTTTTAATAATACCCAATCAAATTTCACACCAATTTCATTAATAACTTTTGCAGTAATTAATCACACTTCGCCAAATTTGCAGGGCAGTTGCCGTAATACCAGCCGATGGTGCCTGCAAAATAACATGGAAAACGGTTGAGAATTGACGTCTGAATTGACGTCTAAATGAATAACTTTTAATAATACTCAATCAAATTTCACACCAATCTCATTAATAACTTTTGCAGTAATTAATCAAACTTCGCCAAATTCACAGGGAAGTTGCCGTAATAACAGCCAATGTTGCCTGCAAAACTACATGGAAAACGGTTTAGAATTGACGTCTGAATTGACGTCTAAAAGAATAACTTTTAATAATAGTTAATCAAATTTCACACCAAGCTCATTAATAATTTTTGTAGTAATTAATCAAACTTCGCCAAATTTACAGGGAAGTTGCCGTAATACCAGCTGACGGTGCCTGCTAAACTACATGGAAAACAGTTAAGAATTGACGTCTGAATTGACGTCTAAATGAATAACTTTTAATAATACTCAATCAAATTTTACACCAATCTCATTAATAACTTATGCAGTAATTAATCAAACTTCGCCAAATTTACAGGGAAGTTGCCGTAATAAAAGCCAATGTTGCCTGCAAAACTACATAGAAAACGGTTGAGAATTAACGTCTGAATTGACGTCGAAATGAATAACTTTTGATAATACTCAATCAAATTTCACACCAATCTCATTAATAACTTTTGCAGTGATTAATCAAACTTCGCCAAAATTACAGGGAAGCTGCCGTAATAACAGCCAATGATGCCTGCAAAACTACATGGAAAACTGTTGAGAATCGACGTCTGAATTGACGTCTAAATGAATAACTTTTAATAATAGTCAATCAAATTTCACACCAAGCTCATTAATAACTTCTGCAATAATTAGTCAAACTTCGCCAAATTCACACGGAAGTTGCCGTAATAACAGCCAATGTTGCCTGCAAAACTACATGGAAAACGGTTGAGAATCGACGTCTGAATTGACGTCTAAATGAATAACTTTTAATAATAGTCAATCAAATTTCACACCAAGCTCATTAATAACTTCTGCAATAATTAATCAAACTTCGCCAAATTCACACGGATGTTGCC
>CAXHKU010000908.1:0-82167 GCA_964017125.1 Flabesymbios commensalis | reverse complement strand
AATTCAGACGTTAATTCTCAACCGTTTTCCATGTAATTTTGCAGGCATCATCGGCTGGTATTACGGCAACTGCCCTGTAAATTTGGCGTAGTGTGATTAATTACTGCAAAAGTTATTAATGAGATTGGTGTGAAATTTGATTGGGCATTATTAAAAGCTACTCATTTAGACGTCAATTCAGACGTCAATTCTCAACCGTTCCTATGTAGTTTTGCAGGCAACATCAGCTTTTATTACGGCAACTTCCCTGTAAATTTGGCGAAGTTTGATTAATTACTGCAAAAGTTATTAAAGAGATTGGTGTGAAATTTGATTGAGTATTATTAAGAGTTATTCATTTAGACGTCAATTCAGATGTCAATACTCAACCGTTTTCCATGTAATTTTGCAGGCAACATTTGCTGTTATTACGGCAACTTCCCTGTAAATTTGGCGAAGTTTGATTGATTACTGCAAAAGTTATTAATGAGATTGGTCTGAAATTTGATTGAGTATTTTTAAAAATTTATTCATTTAGACGTCAATTCAGACGTCAATTCTTAACTGTTTTCCATGTAGTTTTGCAGGCACCATCGGCTGGTATTACGGCAACTTCCCTGTAAATTTGGCAAAGTTTGATTAATTACTGCAAAAATTATTAATGAGCTTGGTGTGAAATTTGAGTGACTATTATTAAAAGTTATTCATTTAGACGTCAATTCAGACGTCAATTCTCAACCGTTTTCCATGTAGTTTTGCAGGCAACATTGGCTGTTATTACGGCAACTTCCCTGTAAATTTGGCGAAGTTTGATTAATTACTGCAAAAGTTATTAAAGAGACTGGTGTGAAATTTGATTGAGTATTATTAAAAATTATTCATTTAGACGTCAATCCAGACGTCAATTCTCATCCGTTTTCCATGTAATTTTGAAGGCAACATCAGCTTTTATTACGGCAACTTCCCTGTAAATTTGGCGAAGTTTGATTTATTACTGCATAAGTTATTAATGAGATTGGTGTGAAATTTGATTGAGTATATTAAAAGTTATTCAATTAGACGTCAATTCAGACGTCAATTCTTAATTGTTTTCCATGTAGTTTTGAAGGCAACATCAGCTTTTATTACGGCAACTTCACTGTAAATTTGGCGATGTTTGATTAATTACTGCAAAAATTATTAATGAGCTTGGTGTGAAATTTGATTGACTATTATTAAAAGTTATTCATTTAGACGTCAATTCAGACGTCAATTCTCAACCGTTTTCCATGTAGTTTTTGCAGGCAACATTGGCTGCTATTACGGCAACTTCCCTGTAAATTTGGCAAAGTTTGATTAATTACTGCAGAAGTTATTAATGAGATTGGTTTTCAATTTGATTGAGTATTATTAAAAGTTATTCATTTAGACGTCAATTCAGACGTCAATTCTCAACCGTTTTCCATGTAGTTTTGCAGGCAACATTGGCTGCTATTACGGCAACTTCCCTGTAAATTTGGCAAAGTTTGATTAATTACTGCAGAAGTTATTAATGAGATTGGTTTTAAATTTGATTGAGTATTATCAAAAGTTATTCATTTAGACGTCAATTCAGACGTTAATTCTCAACCGTTTTCCATGTAATTTTGCAGGCATCATCGGCTGGTATTACGGCAACTGCCCTGTAAATTTGGCGTAGTGTGATTAATTACTGCAAAAGTTATTAATGAGATTGGTGTGAAATTTGATTGGGCATTATTAAAAGCTACTCATTTAGACGTCAATTCAGACGTCAATTCTCAACCGTTTTCTATGTAGTTTTGCAGGCAACATCAGCTTTTATTACGGCAACTTCCCTGTAAATTTGGCGAAGTTTGATTAATTACTGCAAAAGTTATTAAAGAGATTGGTGTGAAATTTGATTGAGTATTATTAAAAGTTATTCATTTAGACGTCAATTCAGATGTCAATACTCAACCGTTTTCCATGTAATTTTGCAGGCAACATTTGCTGTTATTACGGCAACTTCCCTGTAAATTTGGCGAAGTTTGATTGATTACTGCAAAAGTTATTAATGAGATTGGTCTGAAATTTGATTGAGTATTTTTAAAATTTATTCATTTAGACGTCATTCAGACGTCAATTCTTAACTGTTTTCCATGTAGTTTTGCAGGCACCATCGGCTGGTATTACGGCAACTTCCCTGTAAATTTGGCAAAGTTTGATTAATTACTGCAAAAATTATTAATGAGCTTGGTGTGAAATTTGAGTGACTATTATTAAAAGTTATTCATTTAGACGTCAATTCAGACGTCGATTCTCAACCGTTTTCCATGTAGTTTTGCAGGCAACATTGGCTGTTATTACGGCAACTTCCCTGTAAATTTGGCAAAGTTTTATTAATTACTGCAAAAGTTATTGATGAGATTGGTGTGAAATTTGATTGAGTATTATCAAAAGTTATTCATTTAGACGTCAATTCAGACGTTAATTCTCAACCGTTTTCCATGTAATTTTGCAGGCATCATCGGCTGGTATTACGGCAACTGCCCTGTAAATTTGGCGAAGTGTGATTAATTACTGCAAAAGTTATTAATGAGATTGGTGTAAAATTTGATTGGGCATTATTAAAAGCTACTCATTTAGACGTCAATTCAGACATCAATTCTCAACCGTTTTCTATGTAGTTTTGCAGGCAACATCAGCTTTTATTACGGCAACTTCCCTGTAAATTTGGCAAAGTTTGATTAATTACTGCATAAGTTATTAATGAGATTGGTGTAAAATTTGATTGAGTATTATTAAAAGTTATTCATTTAGACGTCAATTCAGACAACAATTCTTAATTGTTTTCCATGTAGTTTTGCAGGCACCATCGGCTGGTATTACGGCAACTTCCCTGTAAATTTGGCGAAGTTTGATTAATTACTGCAAAAATTATTAATGAGCTTGGTGTGAAATTTGATTGACTATTATTAAAAGTTATTCATTTAGACGTCAATTCAGACGTCAATTCTCAACCGTTTTCCATGTAGTTTTGCAGGCAACATTGGCTGTTATTACGGCAACTTCCCTGTAAATTTGGCGAAGTTTTAATAATTACTGCAAAAATTATTAATGAGATTGGTGTGAAATTTGATTGAGTATTATCAAAAGTTATTCATTTAGACGTCAATTCAGACGTTAATTCTCAACCGTTTTCCATGTAATTTTGCAGGCATCATCGGCTGGTATTACGGCAACTGCCCTGTAAATTTGGCGTAGTGTGATTAATTACTGCAAAAGTTATTAATGGGTGTGAAATTTGATTGGGCATTATTAAAAGCTACTCATTTAGACGTCAATTCAGACGTCAATTCTCAACCGTTTCCTATGTAGTTTTGCAGGCAACATCAGCTTTTATTACGGCAACTTCCCTGTAAATTTGGCGAAGTTTGATTAATTACTGCAAAAGTTATTAAAGAGATTGGTGTGAAATTTGATTGAGTATTATTAAAAGTTATTCATTAGACGTCAATTCAGATGTCAATACTCAACCGTTTTCCATGTAATTTTGCAGGCAACATTTGCTGTTATTACGGCAACTTCCCTGAAATTTGGCGAAGTTTGATTGATTACTGCAAAAGTTATTAATGAGATTGGTCTGAAATTTGATTGAGTATTTTTAAAATTATTCATTTAGACGTCAATTCAGACGTCAATTCTTAACTGTTTTCCATGTAGTTTTGCAGGCACCATCGGCTGGTATTACGGCAACTTCCCTGTAAATTTGGCAAAGTTTGATTAATTACTGCAAAAATTATTAATGAGCTTGGTGTGAAATTTGAGTGACTATTATTAAAAGTTATTCATTTAGACGTCAATTCAGACGTCAATTCTCAACCGTTTTCCATGTAGTTTTGCAGGCAACATTGGCTGTTATTACGGCAACTTCCCTGTAAATTTGGCGAAGTTTGATTAATTACTGCAAAAGTTATTAAAGAGACTGGTGTGAAATTTGATTGAGTATTATTAAAAATTATTCATTTAGACGTCAATCCAGACGTCAATTCTCATCCGTTTTCCATGTAATTTTTGAAGGCAACATCAGCTTTTATTACGGCAACTTCCCTGTAAATTTGGCGAAGTTTGATTTATTACTGCATAAGTTATTAATGAGATTGGTGTGAAATTTGATTGAGTATTATTAAAAGTTATTCAATTAGACGTCAATTCAGACGTCAATTCTTAATTGTTTTCCATGTAGTTTTGAAGGCAACATCAGCTTTTATTACGGCAACTTCACTGTAAATTTGGCGATGTTTGATTAATTACTGCAAAAATTATTAATGAGCTTGGTGTGAAATTTGATTGACTATTATTAAAAGTTATTCATTTAGACGTCAATTCAGACGTCAATTCTCAACCGTTTTCCATGTAGTTTTGCAGGCAACATTGGCTGCTATTACGGCAACTTCCCTGTAAATTTGGCAAAGTTTGATTAATTACTGCAGAAGTTATTAATGAGATTGGTTTTAAATTTGATTGAGTATTATTAAAAGTTATTCATTTAGACGTCAATTCAGACGTCAATTCTCAACCGTTTTCGATGTAGTTTAGCTGGCACCATCGCCTGGTATTACGGCAACTTCCGTGTAAATTTGGCGAAGTTTGATTAATTATTGCAGAAGTCATTAATGAGCTTGGTGTGAAATTTGATTGAGTATTATTAAAAGTTATTCATTTAGACGTCAATTCAGACGTCAATGCTCAACCGTTTTCCATGTAATTTTGCAGGCAACATTTGCTGTTATTACGGCAACTTCCCTGTAAATTTGGCGAAGTTTGATTGATTACTGCAAAAGTTATTAATGAGCTTGGTGTGAAATTTGATTGACTATTATTAAAAGTTATTCATTTAGACGTCAATTCAGATGTCAATACTCAACCGTTTCCCATGTAATTTTGCAGGCAACATTTGCTGTTATTACGGCAACTTCCCTGTAAATTTGGCGAAGTTTGATTGATTACTGCAAAAGTTATTAATGAGATTGGTGTGAAATTTGATTGAGTATTTTTAAAATTTATTCATTTAGACGTCAATTCAGACGTCAATTCTTAACTGTTTTCCATGTAGTTTTGCAGGCACCATCGGCTGGTATTACGGCAACTTCCATGTAAATTTGGCAAAGTTTGATTAATTACTGCAAAAATTATTAATGAGCTTGGTGTGAAATTTGAGTGACTATTATTAAAAGTTATTCATTTAGACGTCAATTCAGACGTCAATTCTCAACCGTTTTCCATGTAGTTTTGCAGGCAACATTGGCTGTTATTACGGCAACTTCCCTGTAAATTTGGCGAAGTTTGATTAATTACTGCAAAAGTTATTAAAGAGACTGGTGTGAAATTTGATTGAGTATTATTAAAAGTTATTCATTTAGACGTCAATCCAGACGTCAATTCTCATCCTTTTTCCATGTAATTTTGAAGGCAACATCAGCTTTTATTACGGCAACTTCCCTGTAAATTTGGCGAAGTTTGATTAATTACTGCATAAGTTATTAATGAGATTGGTGTGAAATTTGATTGAGTATTATTAAAAGTTATTCATTTAGACGTCAATTCAGACGTCAATTCTTAATTGTTTTCCATTTAGTTTTGAAGGCAACATCAGCTTTTATTACGGCAACTTCCCTGTAAATTTGGCGAAGTTTGATTAATTACTGCAAAAATTATTAATGAGCTTGGTGTGAAATTTGATTGACTATTATTAAAAGTTATTCATTTAGACGTCAATTCAGACGTCAATTCTCAACCGTTTTCCATGTAGTTTTGCAGGCAACATTGGCTGCTATTACGGCAACTTCCCTGTAAATTTGGCAAAGTTTGATTAATTACTGCAGAAGTTATTAATGAGATTGGTTTTAAATTTGATTGAGTATTATTAAAAGTTATTCATTTAGACGTCAATTCAGACGTCAATTCCAACCGTTTTCGATGTAGTTTAGCTGGCACCATCGCCTGGTATTACGGCAACTTCCCTGTAAATTTGGCGAAGTTTGATTAATTATTGCAGAAGTTATTAATGAGCTTGGTGTGAAATTTGATTGAGTATTATTAAAAGTCATTCATTTAGACGTCAATTCAGACGTCAATGCTCAACCGTTTTCCATGTAATTTTGCAGGCAACATTTGCTGTTATAACGGCAACTTCCCTGTAAATTTGGCGAAGTTTGATTGATTACTGCAAAAGTTATTAATGAGATTGGTGTGAAATTTGATTGAGTATTTTTAAAATTTATTCAATCAGACGTCAATTCAGACGTCAATTCTTAACTGTTTTCCATGTAGTTTTGCAGGCACCATCGGCTGGTATTACGGCAACTTCCCTGTAAATTTGGCAAAGTTTGATTAATTACTGCAAAAATTATTATTGAGCTTGGTGTGAAATTTGAGTGACTATTATTAAAAGTTATTCATTTAGACGTCAATTCAGACGTCAATTCTCAACCGTTTTCCATGTAGTTTTGCAGGCAACATTGGCTGTTATTACGGCAACTTCCCTGTAAATTTGGCGAAGTTTGATTAATTACTGCAATAGTTATTAAAGAGACTGGTGTGAAATTTGATTGAGTATTATTAAAAGTTATTCATTTAGACGTCAATCCAGACGTCAATTCTCATCCGTTTTCCATGTAATTTTGAAGGCAACATCAGCTTTTATTACGGCAACTTCCCTGTAAATTTGGCGAAGTTTGATTAATTACTGCATAAGTTATTAAGAGATTGGTGTGAAATTTGCTTGAGTATTATTAAAAGTTATTCATTTAGACGTCAATTCAGACGTCAATTCTTAATTGTTTGCCATGTAGTTTTGAAGGCAACATCAACTTTTATTACGGCAACTTCCCTGTAAATTTGGCGAAGTTTGATTAATTACTGCAAAAATTATTAATGAGCTTGGTGTGAAATTTGATTGACTATTATTAAAAGTTATTCATTTAGACGTCAATTCAGACGTCAATTCTCAACCGTTTTCCATGTAGTTTTGCAGGCAACATTGGCTGCTATTACGACAACTTCCCTGTAAATTTGGCAAAGTTTGATTAATTACTGCAGAAGTTATTAATGAGATTGGTTTTAAATTTGATTGAGTATTATTAAAAGTTATTCATTTAGACGTCAATTCAGACGTCAATTCTCAACCGTTTTCGATGTAGTTTAGCTGGCACCATCGCCTGATATTACGGCAACTTCCGTGTAAATTTGGCGAAGTTTGATTAATTATTGCACAAGTTATTAATGAGCTTGGTGTGAAATTTGATTGAGTATTATTAAAAGTTATTCATTTAGACGTCAATTCAGACATCAATTCTCAACCGTTTTCGATGTAGTTTTGCAGGCACCATCGGCTGGTATTACGGCAACTTCCGTGTGAATTTGGCGAAGTTTGATTAATTATTGCAGAAGTTATTAATGAGCTTGGTGTGAAATTTGATTGACTATTATTAAAAGTTATTCATTTAGACGTCAATTCAGACGTCGATTCTCAACCGTTTTCCATGTAGTTTTGCAGGCAACATTGGCTGTTATTACGGCAACTTCCCTGTAAATTTGGCGAAGTTTGATTAATTACTGCATAAGTTATTAATGAGATTGGTGTAAAATTTGATTGAGTATTATTAAAAGTTATTCATTTAGACGTCAATTCAGACGTCAATTCTTAATTGTTTTTCGTGTAGTTTTGCAGGCACCATCGGCTGGTATTACGGCAACTTCCCTGTAAATTTGGCGAAGTTTGATTAATTACTGCAAAAATTATTAATGAGCTTGGTGTGAAATTTGATTGACTATTATTAAAAGTTATTCATTTAGACGTCAATTCAGACGTCAATTCTCAACCGTTTTCCATGTAGTTTTGCAGGCAACATTGGCTGTTATTACGGCAACTTCCCTGTAAATTTGGCGAAGTTTTAATAATTACTGCAAAAATTATTAATGAGATTGGTGTGAAATTTGATTGGGCATTATTAAAAGCTACTCATTTAGACGTCAATTCAGACGTCAATTCTCAACCGTTTTCTATGTAGTTTTGCAGGCAGCATCAGCTTTTATTACGGCAACTTCCCTGTAAATTTGGCGAAGTTTGATTAATTACTGCAAAAGTTATTAAAGAGATTGGTGTGAAATTTGATTGAGTATTATTAAAAGTTATTCATTTAGACGTCAATTCAGATGTCAATACTCAACCGTTTTCCATGTAATTTTGCAGGCAACATTTGCTGTTATTACGGCAACTTCCCTGTAAATTTGGCGAAGTTTGATTGATTACTGCAAAAGTTATTAAAGAGACTGGTGTGAAATTTGATTGAGTATTATTAAAAATTATTCATTTAGACGTCAATCCAGACGTCAATTCTCATCCGTTTTCCATGTAATTTTGAAGGCAACATCAGCTTTTATTACGGCAACTTCCCTGTAAATTTGGCGAAGTTTGATTTATTACTGCATAAGTTATTAATGAGATTGGTGTGAAATTTGATTGAGTATTATTAAAAGTTATTCAACTAGACGTCAATTCAGACGTCAATTCTTAATTGTTTTCCATGGAGTTTTGAAGGCAACATCAGCTTTTATTACGGCAACTTCACTGTAAATTTGGCGATGTTTGATTAATTACTGCAAAAATTATTAATGAGCTTGGTGTGAAATTTGATTGACTATTATTAAAAGTTATTCATTTAGACGTCAATTCAGACGTCAATTCTCAACCGTTTTCCATGTAGTTTTGCAGGCAACATTGGCTGCTATTACGGCAACTTCCCTGTAAATTTGGCAAAGTTTGATTAATTACTGCAGAAGTTATTAATGAGATTGGTTTTAAATTTGATTGAGTATTATTAAAAGTTATTCATTTAGACGTCAATTCAGACGTCAATTCTCAACCGTTTTCGATGTAGTTTAGCTGGCACCATCGCCTGGTATTACGGCAACTTCCGTGTAAATTTGGCGAAGTTTGATTAATTATTGCAGAAGTCATTAATGAGCTTGGTGTGAAATTTGATTGAGTATTATTAAAAGTTATTCATTTAGACGTCAATTCAGACGTCAATGCTCAACCGTTTTCCATGTAATTTTGCAGGCAACATTTGCTGTTATTACGGCAACTTCCCTGTAAATTTGGCGAAGTTTGATTGATTACTGCAAAAGTTATTAATGAGCTTGGTGTGAAATTTGATTGACTATTATTAAAAGTTATTCATTTAGACGTCAATTCAGATGTCAATACTCAACCGTTTCCCATGTAATTTTGCAGGCAACATTTGCTGTTATTACGGCAACTTCCCTGTAAATTTGGCGAAGTTTGATTGATTACTGCAAAAGTTATTAATGAGATTGGTGTGAAATTTGATTGAGTATTCTTAAAATTTATTCATTTAGACGTCAATTCAGACGTCAATTCTTAACTGTTTTCCATGTAGTTTTGCAGGCACCATCGGCTGGTATTACGGCAACTTCCATGTAAATTTGGCAAAGTTTGATTAATTACTGCAAAAATTATTAATGAGCTTGGTGTGAAATTTGAGTGACTATTATTAAAAGTTATTCATTTAGACGTCAATTCAGACGTCAATTCTCAACCGTTTTCCATGTAGTTTTGCAGGCAACATTGGCTGTTATTACGGCAACTTCCCTGTAAATTTGGCGAAGTTTGATTAATTACTGCAAAAGTTATTAAAGAGACTGGTGTGAAATTTGATTGAGTATTATTAAAAGTTATTCATTTAGACGTCAATCCAGACGTCAATTCTCATCCTTTTTCCATGTAATTTTGAAGGCAACATCAGCTTTTATTACGGCAACTTCCCTGTAAATTTGGCGAAGTTTGATTAATTACTGCATAAGTTATTAATGAGATTGGTGTGAAATTTGATTGAGTATTATTAAAAGTTATTCATTTAGACGTCAATTCAGACGTCAATTCTTAATTGTTTTCCATTTAGTTTTGAAGGCAACATCAGCTTTTATTACGGCAACTTCCCTGTAAATTTGGCGAAGTTTGATTAATTACTGCAAAAATTATTAATGAGCTTGGTGTGAAATTTGATTGACTATTATTAAAAGTTATTCATTTAGACGTCAATTCAGACGTCAATTCTCAACCGTTTTCCATGTAGTTTTGCAGGCAACATTGGCTGCTATTACGGCAACTTCCCTGTAAATTTGGCAAAGTTTGATTAATTACTGCAGAAGTTATTAATGAGATTGGTTTTAAATTTGATTGAGTATTATTAAAAGTTATTCATTTAGACGTCAATTCAGACGTCAATTCCAACCGTTTTCGATGTAGTTTAGCTGGCACCATCGCCTGGTATTACGGCAACTTCCCTGTAAATTTGGCGAAGTTTGATTAATTATTGCAGAAGTTATTAATGAGCTTGGTGTGAAATTTGATTGAGTATTATTAAAAGTTATTCATTTAGACGTCAATTCAGACGTCAATGCTCAACCGTTTTCCATGTAATTTTGCAGGCAACATTTGCTGTTATTACGGCAACTTCCCTGTAAATTTGGCGAAGTTTGATTGATTACTGCAAAAGTTATTAATGAGATTGGTGTGAAATTTGATTGAGTATTTTTAAAATTTATTCAATCAGACGTCAATTCAGACGTCAATTCTTAACTGTTTTCCATGTAGTTTTGCAGGCACCATCGGCTGGTATTACGGCAACTTCCCTGTAAATTTGGCAAAGTTTGATTAATTACTGCAAAAATTATTATTGAGCTTGGTGTGAAATTTGAGTGACTATTATTAAAAGTTATTCATTTAGACGTCAATTCAGACGTCAATTCTCAACCGTTTTCCATGTAGTTTTGCAGGCAACATTGGCTGTTATTACGGCAACTTCCCTGTAAATTTGGCGAAGTTTGATTAATTACTGCAATAGTTATTAAAGAGACTGGTGTGAAATTTGATTGAGTATTATTAAAAGTTATTCATTTAGACGTCAATCCAGACGTCAATTCTCATCCGTTTTCCATGTAATTTTGAAGGCAACATCAGCTTTTATTACGGCAACTTCCCTGTAAATTTGGCGAAGTTTGATTAATTACTGCATAAGTTATTAAGAGATTGGTGTGAAATTTGATTGAGTATTATTAAAAGTTATTCATTTAGACGTCAATTCAGACGTCAATTCTTAATTGTTTTCCATGTAGTTTTGAAGGCAACATCAACTTTTATTACGGCAACTTCCCTGTAAATTTGGCGAAGTTTGATTAATTACTGCAAAAATTATTAATGAGCTTGGTGTGAAATTTGATTGACTATTATTAAAAGTTATTCATTTAGACGTCAATTCAGACGTCAATTCTCAACCGTTTTCCATGTAGTTTTGCAGGCAACATTGGCTGCTATTACGACAACTTCCCTGTAAATTTGGCAAAGTTTGATTAATTACTGCAGAAGTTATTAATGAGATTGGTGTAAAATTTGATTGAGTATTATTAAAAGTTATTCATTTAGACGTCAATTCAGACGTCAATTCTTAATTGTTTTTCGTGTAGTTTTGCAGGCACCATCGGCTGGTATTACGGCAACTTCCCTGTAAATTTGGCGAAGTTTGATTAATTACTGCAAAAATTATTAATGAGCTTGGTGTGAAATTTGATTGACTATTATTAAAAGTTATTCATTTAGACGTCAATTCAGACGTCAATTCTCAACCGTTTTCCATGTAGTTTTGCAGGCAACATTGGCTGTTATTACGGCAACTTCCCTGTAAATTTGGCGAAGTTTTAATAATTACTGCAAAAATTATTAATGAGATTGGTTTTAAATTTGATTGAGTATTATTAAAAGTTATTCATTTAGACGTCAATTCAGACGTCAATTCTCAACCGTTTTCGATGTAGTTTAGCTGGCACCATCGCCTGATATTACGGCAACTTCCGTGTAAATTTGGCGAAGTTTGATTAATTATTGCACAAGTTATTAATGAGCTTGGTGTGAAATTTGATTGAGTATTATTAAAAGTTATTCATTTAGACGTCAATTCAGACATCAATTCTCAACCGTTTTCGATGTAGTTTTGCAGGCACCATCGGCTGGTATTACGGCAACTTCCGTGTGAATTTGGCGAAGTTTGATTAATTATTGCAGAAGTTATTAATGAGCTTGGTGTGAAATTTGATTGACTATTATTAAAAGTTATTCATTTAGACGTCGATTCAGACGTCGATTCTCAACCGTTTTCCATGTAGTTTTGCAGGCAACATTGGCTGTTATTACGGCAACTTCCCTGTAAATTTGGCGAAGTGTGATTAATTACTGCAAAAGTTATTAATGAGATTGGTGTAAAATTTGATTGGGCATTATTAAAAGCTACTCATTTAGACGTCAATTCAGACGTCAAATCTCAACCGTTTTCTATGTAGTTTTGCAGGCAACATCAGCTTTTATTACGGCAACTTCCCTGTAAATTTGGCGAAGTTTGATTAATTACTGCATAAGTTATTAATGAGATTGGTGTAAAATTTGATTGAGTATTATTAAAAGTTATTCATTTAGACGTCAATTCAGACGTCAATTCTTAATTGTTTTTCGTGTAGTTTTGCAGGCACCATCGGCTGGTATTACGGCAACTTCCCTGTAAATTTGGCGAAGTTTGATTAATTACTGCAAAAATTATTAATGAGCTTGGTGTGAAATTTGATTGACTATTATTAAAAGTTATTCATTTAGACGTCAATTCAGACGTCAATTCTCAACCGTTTTCCATGTAGTTTTGCAGGCAACATTGGCTGTTATTACGGCAACTTCCCTGTAAATTTGGCGAAGTTTTAATAATTACTGCAAAAATTATTAATGAGATTGGTGTGAAATTTGATTGGGCATTATTAAAAGCTACTCATTTAGACGTCAATTCAGACGTCAATTCTCAACCGTTTTCTATGTAGTTTTGCAGGCAGCATCAGCTTTTATTACGGCAACTTCCCTGTAAATTTGGCGAAGTTTGATTAATTACTGCAAAAGTTATTAAAGAGATTGGTGTGAAATTTGATTGAGTATTATTAAAAGTTATTCATTTAGACGTCAATTCAGATGTCAATACTCAACCGTTTTCCATGTAATTTTGCAGGCAACATTTGCTGTTATTACGGCAACTTCCCTGTAAATTTGGCGAAGTTTGATTGATTACTGCAAAAGTTATTAATGAGATTGGTGTGAAATTTGATTGAGTATTTTTAAAATTTATTCAATCAGACGTCAATTCAGACGTCAATTCTTAACTGTTTTCCATGTAGTTTTGCAGGCACCATCGGCTGGTATTACGGCAACTTCCCTGTAAATTTGGCAAAGTTTGATTAATTACTGCATAAGTTATTAATGAGATTGGTGTGAAATTTGATTGAGTATTATTAAAAGTTATTCATTTAGACGTCAATTCAGACGTCAATTCTTAATTGTTTTCCATGTAGTTTTGCAGGCAACATTGGCTGCTATTACGGCAACTTCCCTGTAAATTTGGCAAAGTTTGATTAATTACTGCAGAAGTTATTAATGAGATTGGTTTTAAATTTGATTGAGTATTATTAAAAGTTATTCATTTAGACGTCAATTCAGACGTCAATTCTCAACCGTTTTCGATGTAGTTTAGCTGGCACCATCGCCTGATATTACGGCAACTTCCGTGTAAATTTGGCGAAGTTTGATTAATTATTGCACAAGTTATTAATGAGCTTGGTGTGAAATTTGATTGAGTATTATTAAAAGTTATTCATTTAGACGTCAATTCAGACATCAATTCTCAACCGTTTTCGATGTAGTTTTGCAGGCACCATCGGCTGGTATTACGGCAACTTCCGTGTGAATTTGGCGAAGTTTGATTAATTATTGCAGAAGTTATTAATGAGCTTGGTGTGAAATTTGATTGACTATTATTAAAAGTTATTCATTTAGACGTCGATTCAGACGTCGATTCTCAACCGTTTTCCATGTAGTTTTGCAGGCAACATTGGCTGTTATTACGGCAACTTCCCTGTAAATTTGGCGAAGTGTGATTAATTACTGCAAAAGTTATTAATGAGATTGGTGTAAAATTTGATTGGGCATTATTAAAAGCTACTCATTTAGACGTCAATTCAGACGTCAAATCTCAACCGTTTTCTATGTAGTTTTGCAGGCAACATCAGCTTTTATTACGGCAACTTCCCTGTAAATTTGGCGAAGTTTGATTAATTACTGCATAAGTTATTAATGAGATTGGTGTAAAATTTGATTGAGTATTATTAAAAGTTATTCATTTAGACGTCAATTCAGACGTCAATTCTTAATTGTTTTTCGTGTAGTTTTGCAGGCACCATCGGCTGGTATTACGGCAACTTCCCTGTAAATTTGGCGAAGTTTGATTAATTACTGCAAAAATTATTAATGAGCTTGGTGTGAAATTTGATTGACTATTATTAAAAGTTATTCATTTAGACGTCAATTCAGACGTCAATTCTCAACCGTTTTCCATGTAGTTTTGCAGGCAACATTGGCTGTTATTACGGCAACTTCCCTGTAAATTTGGCGAAGTTTTAATAATTACTGCAAAAATTATTAATGAGATTGGTGTGAAATTTGATTGGGCATTATTAAAAGCTACTCATTTAGACGTCAATTCAGACGTCAATTCTCAACCGTTTTCTATGTAGTTTTGCAGGCAGCATCAGCTTTTATTACGGCAACTTCCCTGTAAATTTGGCGAAGTTTGATTAATTACTGCAAAAGTTATTAAAGAGATTGGTGTGAAATTTGATTGAGTATTATTAAAAGTTATTCATTTAGACGTCAATTCAGATGTCAATACTCAACCGTTTTCCATGTAATTTTGCAGGCAACATTTGCTGTTATTACGGCAACTTCCCTGTAAATTTGGCGAAGTTTGATTGATTACTGCAAAAGTTATTAATGAGATTGGTGTGAAATTTGATTGAGTATTTTTAAAATTTATTCAATCAGACGTCAATTCAGACGTCAATTCTTAACTGTTTTCCATGTAGTTTTGCAGGCACCATCGGCTGGTATTACGGCAACTTCCCTGTAAATTTGGCAAAGTTTGATTAATTACTGCATAAGTTATTAATGAGATTGGTGTGAAATTTGATTGAGTATTATTAAAAGTTATTCATTTAGACGTCAATTCAGACGTCAATTCTTAATTGTTTTCCATGTAGTTTTGCAGGCAACATTGGCTGCTATTACGGCAACTTCCCTGTAAATTTGGCAAAGTTTGATTAATTACTGCAGAAGTTATTAATGAGATTGGTTTTAAATTTGATTGAGTATTATTAAAAGTTATTCATTTAGACGTCAATTCAGACGTCAATTCTCAACCGTTTTCGATGTAGTTTAGCTGGCACCATCGTCTGGTATTACGGCAACTTCCGTGTAAATTTGGCGAAGTTTGATTAATTACTGCAAAAGTTATTAAAGAGATTGGTGTGAAATTTGATTGAGTATTATTAAAAGTTATTCATTTAGACGTCAATTCAGACGTCAATTCTTATCTGTTTTCCATGTAGTTTTGCAGGCACCATCGGCTGGTATCGCGGCAACTTCCCTGTAAATTTGGCGAAGTTTGATTAATTACTGCAAAAATTATTAATGACCTTGGTGTGAAATTCGATTGACTATTATTAAAAGTTATTCATTTAGACGTCAATTCAGACGTCAATTCTCAACCGTTTTCCATGTAGTTTTGCAGGCAGCATTGGCTGTTATTACGGCAACTTCCCTGTAAATTTGGCAAAGTTTGATTAATTACTGCAAAAGTTATTAAAGAGATTGTTGTGAAATTTGATTGAGTTTTTTTAAAAGTTATTTATTTAGACGTCAATTCAGACGTCAATTCTCAACCGTTTTCCATGTAGTTTTGAAGGCAACATCAGCTTTTATTACGGCAACTTCCCTGTAAATTTGGCGAAGTTTGATTAATTACTGCAAAAATTATTAATGAGCTTGGTGTGAAATTTGATTGACTATTATTAAAAGTTATTCATTTAGACGTCAATTTAAACGTCAATTCTCAACCGTTTTCCATGTAGTTTTGCAGGCAACATTGGCTGGTATTACGGCACCTTCCCTGTAAATTTGGCAAAGTTTGATTAATTACTGCAGAAGTTATTAATGAGATTGGTTTGAAATTTGATTGAGTATTATTAAAAGTTATTCATTTAGACGTCAATTCAGACGTCAATTCTCAACCGTTTTCGATGTAGTTTAGCAGGCACCATCGCCTGGTATTACGGCAACTTCCGTGTAAATTTGGCGAAGTTTGATTAATTATTGCAGAAGTTATTAATGAGCTTGGTGTGAAATTTGATTGAGTATTATTAAAAGTTATTCATTTAGACTTCAATTCAGACGTCAATTCTCAACCGTTTTCGATGTAGTTTTGCAGGCACCATCGGCTGGTATTACGGCAACTTCCGTGTGAATTTGGCGAAGTTTGATTAATTATTGCAGAAGTTATTAATGAGCTTGGTGTGAAATTTGATTGAGTATTATTAAAAGTTATTCATTTAGACGTCAATTCAGACGTCGATTCTCAACCATTTTCCATGTAGTTTTGCAGGCAACATTGGCTGTTATTACGGCAACTTCCCTGTGAATTTGGCAAAGTTTTATTAATTACTGCAAAAGTTATTAATGGGATTGGTGTGAAATTTGATTGAGTATTATCAAAAGTTATTCATTTAGACGTTAATTCAGACGTTAATTCTCAACCGTTTTCCATGTAATTTTGCAGGCATCATCGGCTGGTATTACAGCAACTGCCCTGTAAAGTTGGCGAAGTGTGATTAATTACTGCAAAAGTTATTAATGAGATTGGTGTGAAATTTGATTGGGCATTATTAAAAGTTACTCTTTTAGACGTCAATTCAGACGTCAATTCTCAACCGTTTTCTATGTAGTTTTGCAGGCAACATCAGCTTTTATTACGACAACTTCCCTGTAAATTTGGCGAAGTTTGATTAATTACTGCATAAGTTATTTATGAGATTGGTGTGAAATTTGATTGAGTATTATTAAAAGTTATTCATTTTCACGTCAATTCAGACGTCAATTCTTAACCGTTTTCCATGTAATTTTGCAGGCACCATCGGCTGGTATTACGGCAACTTCCCTGTAAATTTGGCGAAGTTTGATTAATTACTGCATAAGTTATTAATGAGATTGGTGTAAAATCTGATTGAGTATTATTAAAAGTTATTCATTTAGACGTCAATTCAGACGTCAATTCTTAATCGTTTTCCATGTAATTTTGCAGGCACAATCGGCTGGTATTACGGCAACTTCCCTGTAAATTTGGCGAAGTTTGATTAATTACTGCAAAAATTATTAATGAGCTTGGTGTGAAATTTGATTGAGTATTATTAAAAGTTATTCATTTAGACGTCAATTCAGACGTCAATTCTTAATTGTTTTCCATGTAGTTTTGAAGGCAACATCAGCTTTTATTACGGCAACTTCCCTGTAAATTTGGCGAAGTTTGATTAATTACTGCAAAAATTATTAATGAGCTTGGTTTGAAATTTGATTGAGTATTATTAAAAGTTATTCATTTAGACGTCAATTCAGACGTCAATTCTCAACCGTTTTCGATGTAGTTTAGCAGGCACCATCGCCTGGTATTACGGCAACTTCCGTGTAAATTTGGCGAAGTTTGATTAATTATTGCAGAAGTTATTAATGAGCTTGGTGTGAAATTTGATTGAGTATTATTAAAAGTTATTCATTTAGACTTCAATTCAGACGTCAATTCTCAACCGTTTTCGATGTAGTTTTGCAGGCACCATCGGCTGGTATTACGGCAACTTCCGTGTGAATTTGGCGAAGTTTGATTAATTATTGCAGAAGTTATTAATGAGCTTGGTGTGAAATTTGATTGAGTATTATTAAAAGTTATTTATTTAGACGTCAATTCAGACGTTGATTCTCAACCGTTTTCCATGTAGTTTTGCAGGCAACATTGGCTGTTATTACGGCAACTTCCCTGTGAATTTGGCAAAGTTTTATTAATTACTGCAAAAGTTATTAATGGGATTGGTGTGAAATTTGATTGAGTAATATTAAAAGTTATTCATTTAGACCTCAATTCAGACGTCAATTCTTAATTGTTTTCCATGTAGTTTTGCAGGCACAATCGGCTGGTATTACGGCAACTTCCCTGTAAATTTGGCGAAGTTTGATTAATTACTGCAAAAATTATTAATGAGCTTGGTGTGAAATTTGACTGACTATTATTAAAAGTTATTCATTTAGACGTCAATTCAGACGTCAATTCTCAACCGTTTTCCATGTAGTTTTGCAGGCAACATTGGCTGTTATTACGGCAACTTCCCTGTAAATTTGGCGAAGTTTGATTAATTACTGCAAAAGTTATTAAAGAGATTGGTGTGAAATTTGATTGAGTATTATTAAAAGTTATTCATTTAGACGTCGATTCAGACGTCAATTCTCAACCGTTTTCCATGTAATTTTGCAGGCAACATTGGCTGTTATTACGGCAACTTCCCTGTAAATTTGGCGAAGTTTGATTAATTACTGCAAAAGTTATTAATGAGATTGGTGTGAAATTTGATTGAGTATTATTAAAAGTTATTCATTTAGACGTTAATTCAGACGTCAATTCTTAACCGTTTTCCATGTAATTTTGCAGGCACCATCGGCTGGTATTACGGCAACTTCCCTGTAAATTTGGCGAAGGTTGATTAATTACTGCAAAAATTATTAATGAGCTTGGTGTGAAATTTGATTGACTATTATTAAAAGTTATTCATTTAGACGTCAATTCAGACGTCAATTCTCAACCGTTTTCCATGTAGTTTTGCAAGCAACATTGGCTGTTATTACGGCAACTTCCCTGTAAATTTGGCAAAGTTTGATTAATTACTGCAGAAGTTATTAATGAGATTGGTTTGAAATTTGATTGAGTATTATTAAAAGTTATTCATTTAGACGTCAATTCAGACGTCAATTCTCAACCGTTTTCGATGTAGTTTAGCAGGCACCATCGCCTGGTATTACGGCAACTTCCCTGTAAATTTGGCAAAGTTTGATTAATTACTGCAGAAGTTATTAATGAGCTTGGTGTGAAATTTGATTGAGTATTATTAAAAGTTATTCATTTAGACGTCAATTCAGACGTCAATTCTTAACTGTTTTCCATGTAGTTTTGCAGGCACCATCGGCTGGTATTACGGCAACTTCCCTGTAAATTTGGCGAAGTTTGATTAATTACTGCAAAAATTATTAATGAGCTTGGTGTGAAATTTGATTAACTATTATTAAAAGTTATTCATTTAGACGTCAATTCAGACGTCAATTCTCAACCGTTTTCCATGTAGTTTTGCAGGCAGCATTGGCTGTTATTACGGCAACTTCCCTGTAAATTTGGCAAAGTTTGATTAATTACTGCAAAAGTTTTAAAGAGATTGTTGTGAAATTTGATTGAGTTTTTTTAAAAGTTATTTATTTAGACGTCAATTCAGACGTCAATTCGCAACCGTTTTCCATGTAGTTTTGAAGGCAACATCAGCTTTTATTACGGCAACTTCCCTGTAAATTTGGCGAAGTTTGATTAATTACTGCAAAAATTATTAATGAGCTTGGTGTGAAATTTGATTGACTATTATTAAAAGTTATTCATTTAGACGTCAATTTAAACGTCAATTCTCAACCGTTTTCCATGTAGTTCTGCAGGCAACATTGGCTGGTATTACGGCAACTTCCCTGTAAATTTGGCAAAGTTTGATTAATTACTGCAGAAGTTATTAATGAGATTGGTTTGAAATTTGATTGAGTATTATTAAAAGTTATTCATTTAGACGTCAATTCAGACGTCAATTCTCAACCGTTTTCGATGTAGTTTAGCAGGCACCATCGCCTGGTATTACGGCAACTTCCGTGTAAATTTGGCGAAGTTTGATTAATTATTGCAGAAGTTATTAATGAGCTTGGTGTGAAATTTGATTGAGTATTATTAAAAGTTATTCATTTAGACTTCAATTCAGACGTCAATTCTCAACCGTTTTCGATGTAGTTTTGCAGGCACCATCGGCTGGTATTACGGCAACTTCCGTGTGAATTTGGCGAAGTTTGATTAATTATTGCAGAAGTTATTAATGAGCTTGGTGTGAAATTTGATTGAGTATTATTAAAAGTTATTCATTTAGACGTCAATTCAGACGTCGATTCTCAACCGTTTTCCATGTAGTTTTGCAGGCAACATTGGCTGTTATTACGGCAACTTCCCTGTGAATTTGGCAAAGTTTTATTAATTACTGCAAAAGTTATTAATGGGATTGGTGTGAAATTTGATTGAGTATTATCAAAAGTTATTCATTTAGACGTTAATTCAGACGTTAATTCTCAACCGTTTTCCATGTAATTTTGCAGGCATCATCGGCTGGTATTACAGCAACTGCCCTGTAAATTTGGCGAAGTGTGATTAATTACTGCAAAAGTTATTAATGAGATTGGTGTGAAATTTGATTGGGCATTATTAAAAGTTACTCATTTAGACGTCAATTCAGACGTCAATTCTCAACCGTTTTCTATGTAGTTTTGCAGGCAACATCAGCTTTTATTACGACAACTTCCCTGTAAATTTGGCGAAGTTTGATTAATTACTGCATAAGTTATTGTGACGGCACTCACCCCTCAAGCGACTCTCTATCGGGGTGCAGAGCACATTCGTTCGCACACTGCCCGAGCGGTAAAGGATGGGTGTGCGAACGGTCACATATTAGAATTTTATACTATGACCCTCGGTCAACTACTCTCCAACTACTTAATCCATAATAAATAATAGAAATCACTCTCAAATAAACAAAGAAAAGTTTACTGAGAGTGAAAATCAGGTTCTGACACCAGATGTCATTAGACATCAATCAAAACTACGCATCTTAAAATATGTCCAAAATACGCCAAATAATTACAAAGAAAACGCTTCAAAACGATTAAGAAAACGCTGCGGAATTATTAAGCAACAATGATCCCAAATCTTAAGAGTACGCATTCAAGAATAAAAACTATTTCTCACTTAATACTTTATTATATACACAAAAAGAACATGCTACAACTACAATCACAGAATTCTCACACAGGAGAAATACACTCTCATTATTTACATCTCATACATATGGCTGTGTATGACAACTGAAATAATGGTTTGTATAAAAATCATCACATTACAGCACACTACTGTCAGTGATTTTACTACTCAAATACTCTTTAACTTTGAAACAAAATAACTTTCTCAACACATTTCCCAATTTATCTACTGTCCACCCAATATATGTTATAGTAAATATCTCTAAAGGTACGGGTCTGTAAAACTGTGGCTTCAACCGATCTATGACATAACCCAATCTAGTCTGGAGGAAGCTCTATCGCTGATGCTACCAACCCACTCGCAACATTGCGAATCCTGCTGTCAAATATAATTTGTTCAGCAAAGGCTAGATTCTAATCATTGGCTATTCCTAAACACGGCCAACAACCAAGCTCAGTCCCACTGAACTACTTATCTGAAACCAATGTGAAACGCGATATTAAATATGC
This sequence comes from Flabesymbios commensalis, assembly GCA_964017125.1. Classification (NCBI taxonomy): domain Eukaryota; kingdom Metazoa; phylum Annelida; class Polychaeta; order Terebellida; family Flabelligeridae; genus Flabesymbios; species Flabesymbios commensalis. The sequence continues at coordinate 60,611 of CAXHKU010000908.1, read as the reverse complement.
CTAATATTTAATACCACCTCACGTAAAACTGACAATTTCTATCAATCCAAGAATTTAGTAGTGAAGACCTCAAAGTAACCAAATAACCATAAAAACATCACTGGTACCACATATTGCAGGAATGGCATCTCATGCTACAGCGAATTGCATCAAACACCAAACTTAAAATACTACAGGGTATATATCTGTATGCCCAAGGGTTCCATAAAAACAACATTGAGCCCCGCTCAATGTCATAACCCACACAGATTATTGACCTAAATTCGTGAGTAAATAACCAATCCTAAATGAAAGGTCTATATAAACCATAAATCAATACTTCTATGCAACATGACTCACGACTAAAATCGCTTAGCACATTCTACGCATAGGAGAACTATTATGGCCCGACGAATTATCCCTCAGGTCAACAAAATGGGGACAATCAAGGCTTATAAAGCCCACTGACTAGTAGGTATCTTCATAAACAAGCTGGGCACTTGTATCTTCATAAACAAGCTGGGCACTTGTATCTTCATAAACAAGCTGGGCACTTGTATCTTCATAAACAAGCTGGGCACTTGTATCTTCATAAACAAGTACTACACTTGTATCTTCGACTTCATAGGAAGGGGGGGGGGATATAATACTGAACATCACTGTATGGCATCGCTTTGTAAACCACTTCATAACTCTTCACTTCCCTAATTCATCATTGCCAACCCTAGCTGGCGTCTTCACTTGGAGAAAGGTCATCATTGTCCAACCTAATAGCTGGCGCCTTCATATAAGGAGATCATCATTGTCCAGCCTAATAGCTGGCGCCTTCATATAAGGAGGTCATCATTGTCCAGCCTAATAGCTGGCGCCTTCATATAAGGAGATCATCATTGTCCAGCCTAAAAGCTGGCGTCTTCATATTCAGAGAGGGAGAGAGATGTTTTGATCTTCACTGGTAGGGCTCTACTGCCAACTACCAACAGCAGCACTGAGGGGCTGCTATTTATGCACTAGCTCACTGGACGTGACGTCATCATCAAAATAGTCACCTTAACTTGCTAAATACTAACAACTAATAATATCCACTAATCTAGAAACGTTTTATATAACATAAAACACCCCAAAGCGTAATCACAACTTAAAAATAATCCTTCGTTAGCAAAATAGCTTCACATTGCACAACTCCTAGATCTAGCCAGAATGGACATTTCTCACTAGACCTACCTACCTATCACATCAAAATATGAAACATTCTCAAATAGTTAAATTACACCACTTATATCATAAAACGACCGAATAAACATAGATTATTCTACCACAAAGCTCATCTGAATATCTCAACTAAAAGTAGAGTTACAGCCCTCGGCAATAATGTAAACAATGTAAAAATCTGTGGAAATCGTAATGAGGCCCCATGCAACATTAAAAATAACCAAAAATAACGAAAATAACTATTAATTTCCCGAGGTCAACCCTAACACAATAAGATAGTAAAACATGCTGAATTATATACCTAAAATAATCTAATATAACGCTGTACCTTTCACAATAAAAATTACTCAGCTTACAACACTTCTAAAGTAATAAAACATGACTAATCGGTAACTCCTTCTATTATCGCTCACACTGCACAATGTCTGCTCAAATCGACTTGAATCAAAACACAAACTTTCACTCACTACAGCGTGAATAAACATCGTTAAACTATATAAATTACCGAAATTGACACTATAAAATCTGTAGCACATCAGGCAATAAGTTTTAGCGTGAATACAATAAGATTAGTAGTCAAATTTCGTGTTTAGAGCAGGGTTGTCTAAACTCACACTGACACTAATACTGGCACTGTCATTACATGTTGACAGTGGGTGAACGTTTCACGTCCTACTTAATCATTATCACACATCACACATAATATAAGACACTTGTCAATAGTTAATTAAAATATAAGAAAAATACAATAGTAAAGTACCGAAAATATGACTAAAACTGCAGTCACGAATTTAGTACTTTTAATAAAGAAAAAGACATGAACAGATACAGTGGTGCATTACCTCGGGCGTCACACTACCCTCTGTTCTAATCTTTTACGTCCCCGTAAAGATTTAATAATATCTGGTGAAGATAAATGTGTGATAAATACATATACATGATACATTAACTCAATAAACATAAAGTCTATAAAAATAGTCTTTCTGAAATGTGGGATGTACACGCAGATACATATCACTGAAAAAAGAGTCTTTAAGAATGTCTGTTTAAACCAGGGGGGGAGGGGGGTGGGATCTGTAACACGTCGTCTTCTGTTGGGAAAATTCTTCCACGTCCATTTTGGGCTGCATCCTGCGTCCATCTGGTATCCTTCCATTGGTGTGCCAATTTTCCATCAGCTTCACTAGAGCGTCACTTTTAAATGTGGTGACACTAATACCCTGCCTGTTGATTTACACCAGTAAAATCATACAGTTTGATTCTGGTCTTGTTATTTTTGTGAAGGCAGGTCTTCAACTCATTTCATCAGGGGAGGTAATTGAAACGAGTTGGACATCACATCTTCTTTTCTTTTGCTTCTTGGTGGGCGAATCGTCACTGGACATCTCTGGGGCATCGCAACATTGTTATACCATGCGTCTTCACAGGGACATCGTAGCGTGGCTATACCATGTATCTTCATAGGGACATCATAGCATGGTTATACCATGCGTCTTCATAGGGACATCATAGCATGGATATACCATGCGTCTTCATAGGGACATCATAACATGGACATACCATGCGTCTTCATAGGGACATCATAGCATGGATATACCATGCGTCTTCATAGGGACATCATAGCATGGATATACCATGGGTCTTCATAGGGACATCATAGCATGGATATACCATGCGTCTTCATAGGGACATCATAGCATGGATATACCATGCGTCTTCATAGGGACATCATAGCATGGATATACCATGCGTCTTCAGAGGGACATCAGGGACATCATAGCATGGATATACCATGCGTCTTCATAGGGACATCATAGCATGGATATACCATGCGTCTTCATAGGGGCATCATAACATGGACATACCATGCGTCTTCATAGGGACATCATAACATGGATATACCATGCGTCTTCATAGGGACATCATAACATGGATATACCATGCGTCTTCATAGGGACATCATACCATGGATATACCATGCGTCTTCATAGCGACATCATAGCATGGTGTCTTCACAGGGATATCACTGAAAGTCATTTAACAACAAGTTGTGGAATGCTAAACTAATAATTTTAAGCCTGTTTAGCTAAGCATTTTGGTTTGATCTGGTTTTAATATTAGCTGGTGTTTTGTTAGGTAGACACCCTCTGTCCAGCGTAAAACTCAGGGTTCAAATAACATGAATAATGTGCTTTGGAACTATATCACTGTATGCTATGCTCCTTATGAGGATTTGGACATTCAAATGCAAAATGACCAGGTTCTCTACACCTGTAGCACAAGCTAAATTCTCTGCTCTTTGATTTTTCAGAATTTGTAGCTGTCATCTGTGAAGAATGTTTAGAGATGGTTCCACTTTGTAGAAGATGGGTGATCACAGTTATGATCTTGTTTTCCAATGTATCTCCCTTTGTGGTTGTTTTGAGTTTTGGAGTTAGTACACACTAAAGGGGCTGTCCTTTTCTTGGGATATGATATGCCACACAGGTCTTCACCACTATCATCACCAGAATCAATTGCAGAATCATTAACCTTACGCGCTGGTTGCTGAAATTTAGACTTGTGATTTTCTGTAGAATGTTTCTTACTCTCTTGAAATGTTACCAATTCAAATACAGCTTCATCTATGTCTGTTGGTTGCTTGACATATTCAACTTGAAAACTTGCATTGTGGTCAAAACTACCATCTAAGAATCGTCGAAGTAGGTCTTCACGTCTCGTTTCAGTATCTCGCTTTGGATATGCCTTGTGATAAAGCCGTTTAAGCTCAGCTGCGAAATCTTCCACTGGCTCACCTGGATTCTGATTTCTGTTACTAAACTGTGACCCATATCTTCTTGTCAACTCAACTTTTCTAAAACGATGTTTGATTTCATTTATTAGTGCAGGGAAATTTCTTCTTGTAGTAGATGACAATTGGCTGAATACAAAATCTCCTGCCTTTCCTTGTAATTTTGGTAGCAATTCTCTTAATTTTTCTTTATCTGTCCAATCTTCTAATACTGCAACATCTTCAAATAGGTTGAAATAAACCTCCCATGATTCCTCTCCTGTGAATGCTGCTAATTTTGGATGGCAACATCTGTTTTCTCTTTTATTTTGTTGTGTAATCGAGCATTGTATTTCATCACTACCATGATCACTAGCTTCTGTATCTGTAATTTGGTATGCTTGACTTGGTTGCCTAGTTAAAGATCTGCATGGTCGCCTGGATGGTTCCGGATTCCTCCCATACGTCTGAGATCTTGAGGTATTCGCCAAGTAATCTACTGGAATTTGTTGAGGCAATCTATGTCTAACAGGTCTATTCTGTATTTTCTCTGTCATCATGGGAAATGTTGATGTGTCTTTAGCTGAATCTTCTACACCAAAGCTAGGTTCTCCATATAATTTCCTTCGTGGTTGCTTTGATCCCGTATTGTAATATGAAATAGATGGTTCATGCCTTGGCGCTGAAGGCTCTCTAATGTTATGGTTAGGTATAGACGGCACTGTTGGAGCTGTGGAATCTGTTGGCTGACTAAGTCCCCTGAGGACATTATCTAAACCAATTTTTAAACTCGAAATATTCTCCGAAATTTTAGATTGTATTTGAGATGTCTCTGTTCCAATACAAGCTATATCTTGTTTTAAAAGTGCCAAGTCATCAGTTATCTGGTCAAGACGTTGTTCTATTGCTGTAACTTTGTTTGAAAGACCACTTGGTTGTTCTTTTGTCCTGGCCACCGAATAAGAATGCATATAACTGGGTACATGAGAAGGGAGCTCGAACTCACTGGACTGATTATGCCTTGGCATCAGATCATCATTCCTCGAAATAACAACTGCTGGAGAAGCAGCGATCTTATTCTTAACGACTTCTACCTCAACTGTACCATAGCTGGATAAGTCTGATGCGACATTAGCTGCTGCTGGCTCCATTGCATTGGTGGGATGTCTCATAGGGGATGGTATCATCACCCTGTCAGGCTGGTTGCTGTAAAGTGGCCCTATCTCAGGATTGTCTGGTTGTCCATGTAGACTAATTGCTGTGTTGTCTTGTCCCTGATATGCCATTATCACCAATTATATATAATGATTGCTTTTGCTGAGCTAAAATACAGATAATGATATGCCTGTATCAGATTTTGTTTTCAACAGTGAGTTTACTCACACAGTAGGCCTGCATTTATTTTCTCACAAAGGTTGCATTGAACTGCAAAATAGTATTTATTCTCATATAAACACTAAAATAGTGTATCCTCACAATGAAAAATACTGATAGAAGGATATGACTTCAAAACAATACTGCATAGTTTTTTTTATCATCCAAACACTTGATGGTGTATCCTCATATGGTAAACCAAATATCTGTACTGAAATCTATCTATGTGGAACTGACATCATAGGAATACTGGGTAGTATTTATCTTCACAACACTCAATGGTGTGTCTTCATATGGAAAATGAAATATCTGCTATCAAATCTATGTGGAAATGACATCATAGGAAATACTGGGTAGTATTTTATCTTCATACACTCAATGGTGTGTCATCATGTCTGAAATAAAATATTTGAAATAGAGTTTCTGAAATAGAAAATCTGTGGACATGACATCATAAAAATACTGGGTAGTATTTGTCTTCATACACTCAATGGTGTGTCATCATGTCTGAAATATAACATCTGAAATAGAATTTCTGAAATAAAAAATCTGTGGAAATGACTTCATAGAAAATACTGGGTGGTATTTGTCTTCATACACTCAATGGTGTGGCCTCATGTCTGAAATAAAATATCTGAAATAGAAAATCTGTGGACATGACATCATAAAAATACTGGGTAGTATTTGTCTTCATACACTCAATGGTGTGGCCTCATGTCTGAAATAAAATATCTGAAATAGAATTTCTGAAATAGAAAGTCTGTGACATCATAGAAAATACTGGGTAGTATTTGTCTTCATACACTCAATGGTGTGGCCTCATGTCTGAAATAAAATATCTGAAATAAAATTTCTGAAATAGAAAATCTGTGGATATGACATCATAGAAATACTGGGTAGTATTTGTCTTCATACACTCAATGGTGTGGCCTCATGTCTGAAATAAAATATCTGAAATAGAATTTCTGAAATAGAAAATCTGTGGACATGACATCATAGAAAATACTGGGTAGTATTTGTCTTCATACACTCAATGGTGTGACCTCATGTCTGAAATAAAATATCTGAAATAGAATTTCTGAAATAGAAAATCTGTGACATCATAGAAAATACTGGGTAGTATTTGTCTTCATACACTCAATGGTGTGGCCTCATGTCTGAAATAAAATATCTGAAATAGAATTTCTGAAATAGAAAATCTGTAGACATGACTTCATAGAAAATACTGGGTAGTATTTGTCTTCATACACTCGATGGTGTGGCCTCATGTCTGAAATAAAATATCTGAAATAGAATTTCTGAAATAGAAAATCTGTGTATATGACATCATAGAAAATACTGGGTAGTATTTGTCTTCATACACTCAATGGTGTGGCCTCATGTCTGAAATAAAATATCTGAAATAGAATTTCTGAAATAGAAAATCTGTAGACATGACTTCATAGAAAATACTGGGTAGTATTTGTCTTCATACACTCGATGGTGTGGCCTCATGTCTGAAATAAAATATCTGAAATAGAATTTCTGAAATAGAAAATCTGTGTATATGACATCATAGAAAATACTGGGTAGTATTTGTCTTCATACACTCAATGGTGTGGCCTCATGTCTGAAATAAAATATCTGAAATAGAATTTCTGAAATAGAAAATCTGTAGACATGACATCATAGAAATACTGGGTAGTATTTGTCTTCATACACTCAATGGTGTGGCCTCATGTCTGAAATAAAATATCTGAAATAGAATTTCTGAAATAGAAAATCTGTAGACAGGACATCATAGAAATACTGGGTAGTATTTGTCTTCATACACTCGATGGTGTGGCCTCATGTCTGAAATAAAATATCTGAAATAGAATTTCTGAAATAGGAATCTGTGACATCATAGAAAATACTGGGTAGTATTTGTCTTCATACACTCAATGGTGTGGCCTCATGTCTGAAATAAAATATCTGAAATAGAATTTCTGAAATAGGAATCTGTGGACATGACATCATAGAAATACTGGGTAGTATTTGTCTTCATACACTCAATGGTGTGGCCTCATGTCTAAAATAAAATGGTAATACAGATTTATCTTCAGAGCTTAAGAAGCTATAGTATAGAGCTTCCTAAATATCAACTAACATCAACTATGCCAAAGGCGAAAAGGGGTTTGTTTCGCTGGACCCAATGACAAAATGATAAATGAATGCCCCAAATCTAAGGGAACTCAAGGAATTCAACTATTTTGTCAAATGAATCCCACTTCTGACACCAGAAATGTGACGGCACTCACCCCTCAAGCGACTCTCTATCGGGGTGCAGAGCACATTCGTTCGCACACTGCCCGAGCGGTAAAGGATGGGTGTGCGAACGGTCACATATTAGAATTTTATACTATGACCCTCGGTCAACTACTCTCCAACTACTTAATCCATAATAAATAATAGAAATCACTCTCAAATAAACAAAGAAAAGTTTACTGAGAGTGAAAATCAGGTTCTGACACCAGATGTCATTAGACATCAATCAAAACTACGCATCTTAAAATATGTCCAAAATACGCCAAATAATTACAAAGAAAACGCTTCAAAACGATTAAGAAAACGCTGCGGAATTATTAAGCAACAATGATCCCAAATCTTAAGAGTACGCATTCAAGAATAAAAACTATTTCTCACTTAATACTTTATTATATACACAAAAAGAACATGCTACAACTACAATCACAGAATTCTCACACAGGAGAAATACACTCTCATTATTTACATCTCATACATATGGCTGTGTATGACAACTGAAATAATGGTTTGTATAAAAATCATCACATTACAGCACACTACTGTCAGTGATTTTACTACTCAAATACTCTTTAACTTTGAAACAAAATAACTTTCTCAACACATTTCCCAATTTATCTACTGTCCACCCAATATATGTTATAGTAAATATCTCTAAAGGTACGGGTCTGTAAAACTGTGGCTTCAACCGATCTATGACATAACCCAATCTAGTCTGGAGGAAGCTCTATCGCTGATGCTACCAACCCACTCGCAACATTGCGAATCCTGCTGTCAAATATAATTTGTTCAGCAAAGGCTAGATTCTAATCATTGGCTATTCCTAAACACGGCCAACAACCAAGCTCAGTCCCACTGAACTACTTATCTGAAACCAATGTGAAACGCGATATTAAATATGCCTAATATTTAATACCACCTCACGTAAAACTGACAATTTCTATCAATCCAAGAATTTAGTAGTGAAGACCTCAAAGTAACCAAATAACCATAAAAACATCACTGGTACCACATATTGCAGGAATGGCATCTCATGCTACAGCGAATTGCATCAAACACCAAACTTAAAATACTACAGGGTATATATCTGTATGCCCAAGGGTTCCATAAAAACAACATTGAGCCCCGCTCAATGTCATAACCCACACAGATTATTGACCTAAATTCGTGAGTAAATAACCAATCCTAAATGAAAGGTCTATATAAACCATAAATCAATACTTCTATGCAACATGACTCACGACTAAAATCGCTTAGCACATTCTACGCATAGGAGAACTATTATGGCCCGACGAATTATCCCTCAGGTCAACAAAATGGGGACAATCAAGGCTTATAAAGCCCACTGACTAGTAGGTATCTTCATAAACAAGCTGGGCACTTGTATCTTCATAAACAAGCTGGGCACTTGTATCTTCATAAACAAGCTGGGCACTTGTATCTTCATAAACAAGCTGGGCACTTGTATCTTCATAAACAAGTACTACACTTGTATCTTCGACTTCATAGGAAGGGGGGGGGGATATAATACTGAACATCACTGTATGGCATCGCTTTGTAAACCACTTCATAACTCTTCACTTCCCTAATTCATCATTGCCAACCCTAGCTGGCGTCTTCACTTGGAGAAAGGTCATCATTGTCCAACCTAATAGCTGGCGCCTTCATATAAGGAGATCATCATTGTCCAGCCTAATAGCTGGCGCCTTCATATAAGGAGGTCATCATTGTCCAGCCTAATAGCTGGCGCCTTCATATAAGGAGATCATCATTGTCCAGCCTAAAAGCTGGCGTCTTCATATTCAGAGAGGGAGAGAGATGTTTTGATCTTCACTGGTAGGGCTCTACTGCCAACTACCAACAGCAGCACTGAGGGGCTGCTATTTATGCACTAGCTCACTGGACGTGACGTCATCATCAAAATAGTCACCTTAACTTGCTAAATACTAACAACTAATAATATCCACTAATCTAGAAACGTTTTATATAACATAAAACACCCCAAAGCGTAATCACAACTTAAAAATAATCCTTCGTTAGCAAAATAGCTTCACATTGCACAACTCCTAGATCTAGCCAGAATGGACATTTCTCACTAGACCTACCTACCTATCACATCAAAATATGAAACATTCTCAAATAGTTAAATTACACCACTTATATCATAAAACGACCGAATAAACATAGATTATTCTACCACAAAGCTCATCTGAATATCTCAACTAAAAGTAGAGTTACAGCCCTCGGCAATAATGTAAACAATGTAAAAATCTGTGGAAATCGTAATGAGGCCCCATGCAACATTAAAAATAACCAAAAATAACGAAAATAACTATTAATTTCCCGAGGTCAACCCTAACACAATAAGATAGTAAAACATGCTGAATTATATACCTAAAATAATCTAATATAACGCTGTACCTTTCACAATAAAAATTACTCAGCTTACAACACTTCTAAAGTAATAAAACATGACTAATCGGTAACTCCTTCTATTATCGCTCACACTGCACAATGTCTGCTCAAATCGACTTGAATCAAAACACAAACTTTCACTCACTACAGCGTGAATAAACATCGTTAAACTATATAAATTACCGAAATTGACACTATAAAATCTGTAGCACATCAGGCAATAAGTTTTAGCGTGAATACAATAAGATTAGTAGTCAAATTTCGTGTTTAGAGCAGGGTTGTCTAAACTCACACTGACACTAATACTGGCACTGTCATTACATGTTGACAGTGGGTGAACGTTTCACGTCCTACTTAATCATTATCACACATCACACATAATATAAGACACTTGTCAATAGTTAATTAAAATATAAGAAAAATACAATAGTAAAGTACCGAAATTATGACTAAAACTGCAGTCACGAATTTAGTACTTTTAATAAAGAAAAAGACATGAACAGATACAGTGGTGCATTACCTCGGGCGTCACATTATTTATGAGATTGGTGTGAAATTTGATTGAGTATTATTAAAAGTTATTCATTTTCACGTCAATTCAGACGTCAATTCTTAACCGTTTTCCATGTAATTTTGCAGGCACCATCGGCTGGTATTACGGCAACTTCCCTGTAAATTTGGCGAAGTTTGATTAATTACTGCATAAGTTATTAATGAGATTGGTGTAAAATTTGATTGAGTATTATTAAAAGTTATTCATTTAGACGTCAATTCAGACGTCAATTCTTAATCGTTTTCCATGTAATTTTGCAGGCACAATCGGCTGGTATTACGGCAACTTCCCTGTAAATTTGGCGAAGTTTGATTAATTACTGCAAAAATTATTAATAAGCTTGGTGTGAAATTTGATTGAGTATTATTAAAAGTTATTCATTTAGACGTCAATTCAGACGTCAATTCTTAATTGTTTTCCATGTAGTTTTGAAGGCAACATCAGCTTTTATTACGGCAACTTCCCTGTAAATTTGGCGAAGTTTGATTAATTACTGCAAAAATTATTAATGAGCTTGGTTTGAAATTTGATTGAGTATTATTAAAAGTTATTCATTTAGACGTCAATTCAGACGTCAATTCTCAACCGTTTTCGATGTAGTTTAGCAGGCACCATCGCCTGGTATTACGGCAACTTCCGTGTAAATTTGGCGAAGTTTGATTAATTATTGCAGAAGTTATTAATGAGCTTGGTGTGAAATTTGATTGAGTATTATTAAAAGTTATTCATTTAGACGTCAATTCAGACGTCAATTCTCAACCGTTTTCGATGTAGTTTAGCAGGCACCATCGCCTGGTATTACGGCAACTTCCGTGTAAATTTGGCGAAGTTTGATTAATTATTGCAGAAGTTATTAATGAGCTTGGTGTGAAATTTGATTGAGTATTATTAAAAGTTATTCATTTAGACTTCAATTCAGACGTCAATTCTCAACCGTTTTCGATGTAGTTTTGCAGGCACCATCGGCTGGTATTACGGCAACTTCCGTGTGAATTTGGCGAAGTTTGATTAATTATTGCAGAAGTTATTAATGAGCTTGGTGTGAAATTTGATTGAGTATTATTAAAAGTTATTCATTTAGACGTCAATTCAGACGTCGATTCTCAACCGTTTTCCATGTAGTTTTGCAGGCAGCATTGGCTGTTATTACGGCAACTTCCCTGTAAATTTGGCAAAGTTTGATTAATTACTGCAAAAGTTTTAAAGAGATTGTTGTGAAATTTGATTGAGTTTTTTTAAAAGTTATTTATTTAGACGTCAATTCAGACGTCAATTCGCAACCGTTTTCCATGTAGTTTTGAAGGCAACATCAGCTTTTATTACGGCAACTTCCCTGTAAATTTGGCGAAGTTTGATTAATTACTGCAAAAATTATTAATGAGCTTGGTGTGAAATTTGATTGACTATTATTAAAAGTTATTCATTTAGACGTCAATTTAAACGTCATTTCTCAACCGTTTTCCATGTAGTTCTGCAGGCAACATTGGCTGGTATTACGGCAACTTCCCTGTAAATTTGGCAAAGTTTGATTAATTACTGCAGAAGTTATTAATGAGATTGGTTTGAAATTTGATTGAGTATTATTAAAAGTTATTCATTTAGACGTCAATTCAGACGTCAATTCTCAACCGTTTTCGATGTAGTTTAGCAGGCACCATCGCCTGGTATTACGGCAACTTCCGTGTAAATTTGGCGAAGTTTGATTAATTATTGCAGAAGTTATTAATGAGCTTGGTGTGAAATTTGATTGAGTATTATTAAAAGTTATTCATTTAGACTTCAATTCAGACGTCAATTCTCAACCGTTTTCGATGTAGTTTTGCAGGCACCATCGGCTGGTATTACGGCAACTTCCGTGTGAATTTGGCGAAGTTTGATTAATTATTGCAGAAGTTATTAATGAGCTTGGTGTGAAATTTGATTGAGTATTATTAAAAGTTATTCATTTAGACGTCAATTCAGACGTCGATTCTCAACCGTTTTCCATGTAGTTTTGCAGGCAACATTGGCTGTTATTACGGCAACTTCCCTGTGAATTTGGCAAAGTTTTATTAATTACTGCAAAAGTTATTAATGGGATTGGTGTGAAATTTGATTGAGTATTATCAAAAGTTATTCATTTAGACGTTAATTCAGACGTTAATTCTCAACCGTTTTCCATGTAATTTTGCAGGCATCATCGGCTGGTATTACAGCAACTGCCCTGTAAATTTGGCGAAGTGTGATTAATTACTGCAAAAGTTATTAATGAGATTGGTGTGAAATTTGATTGGGCATTATTAAAAGTTACTCATTTAGACGTCAATTCAGACGTCAATTCTCAACCGTTTTCTATGTAGTTTTGCAGGCAACATCAGCTTTTATTACGACAACTTCCCTGTAAATTTGGCGAAGTTTGATTAATTACTGCATAAGTTATTTATGAGATTGGTGTGAAATTTGATTGAGTATTATTAAAAGTTATTCATTTTCACGTCAATTCAGACGTCAATTCTTAACCGTTTTCCATGTAATTTTGCAGGCACCATCGGCTGGTATTACGGCAACTTCCCTGTAAATTTGGCGAAGTTTGATTAATTACTGCATAAGTTATTAATGAGATTGGTGTAAAATTTGATTGAGTATTATTAAAAGTTATTCATTTAGACGTCAATTCAGACGTCAATTCTTAATCGTTTTCCATGTAATTTTGCAGGCACAATCGGCTGGTATTACGGCAACTTCCCTGTAAATTTGGCGAAGTTTGATTAATTACTGCAAAAATTATTAATAAGCTTGGTGTGAAATTTGATTGAGTATTATTAAAAGTTATTCATTTAGACGTCAATTCAGACGTCAATTCTTAATTGTTTTCCATGTAGTTTTGAAGGCAACATCAGCTTTTATTACGGCAACTTCCCTGTAAATTTGGCGAAGTTTGATTAATTACTGCAAAAATTATTAATGAGCTTGGTTTGAAATTTGATTGAGTATTATTAAAAGTTATTCATTTAGACGTCAATTCAGACGTCAATTCTCAACCGTTTTCGATGTAGTTTAGCAGGCACCATCGCCTGGTATTACGGCAACTTCCGTGTAAATTTGGCGAAGTTTGATTAATTATTGCAGAAGTTATTAATGAGCTTGGTGTGAAATTTGATTGAGTATTATTAAAAGTTATTCATTTAGACGTCAATTCAGACGTCAATTCTCAACCGTTTTCGATGTAGTTTAGCAGGCACCATCGCCTGGTATTACGGCAACTTCCGTGTAAATTTGGCGAAGTTTGATTAATTATTGCAGAAGTTATTAATGAGCTTGGTGTGAAATTTGATTGAGTATTATTAAAAGTTATTCATTTAGACTTCAATTCAGACGTCAATTCTCAACCGTTTTCGATGTAGTTTTGCAGGCACCATCGGCTGGTATTACGGCAACTTCCGTGTGAATTTGGCGAAGTTTGATTAATTATTGCAGAAGTTATTAATGAGCTTCGTGTGAAATTTGATTGAGTATTATTAAAAGTTATTTATTTAGACGTCAATTCAGACGTCGATTCTCAACCGTTTTCCATGTAGTTTTGCAGGCAACATTGGCTGTTATTACGGCAACTTCCCTGTGAATTTGGCAAAGTTTTATTAATTACTGCAAAAGTTATTAATGGGATTGGTGTGAAATTTGATTGAGAATTATTAAAAGTTATTCATTTAGACCTCAATTCAGACGTCAATTCTTAATTGTTTTCCATGTAGTTTTGCAGGCACAATCGGCTGGTATTACGGCAACTTCCCTGTAAATTTGGCGAAGTTTGATTAATTACTGCAAAAATTATTAAAGAGATTGGTGTGAAATTTGATTGAGTATTATTAAAAGTTATTCATTTAGACGTCAATTCAGACGTCAATTCTCAACCGTTTTCCATGTAATTTTGCAGGCAACATTGGCTTTTATTACGGCAACTTCCCTGTAAATTTGGCGAAGTTTGATTAATTACTGCAAAAGTTATTAATGAGATTGGTGTGAAATTTGATTGAGTATTATTAAAAGTTATTCATTTAGACGTTAATTCAGACGTCAATTCTTAACCGTTTTCCATGTAATTTTGCAGGCACCATCGGCTGGTATTACGGCAACTTCCCTGTAAATTTGGCGAAGGTTGATTAATTACTGCAAAAATTATTAATGAGCTTGGTGTGAAATTTGATTGACTATTATTAAAAGTTATTCATTTAGACGTCAATTCAGACGTCAATTCTCAACCGTTTTCCATGTAGTTTTGCAGGCAACATTGGCTGTTATTACGGCAACTTCCCTGTAAATTTGGCGAGGTTTGATTAATTACTGCAAAAGTTATTAAAGAGATTGGTGTGAAATTTGATTGAGTATTATTAAAAGTTATTCATTTAGACGTCAATTCAGACGTCAATTCTCAACCGTTTTCCATGTAATTTTGCAGGCAACATTGGCTGTTATTACGGCAACTTCCCTGTAAATTTGGCGAAGTTTGATTAATTACTGCAAAAGTTATTAATGAGATTGGTGTGAAATTTGATTGAGTATTATTAAAAGTTATTCATTTAGACGTTAATTCAGACGTCAATTTTTAACCGTTTTCCATGTAATTTTGCAGGCACCATCGGCTGGTATTACGGCAACTTCCCTGTAAATTTGGCGAAGTGTGATTAATTACTGCAAAAGTTATTAATGAGATTGGTGTGAAATTTGATTGGGCATTATTAAAAGCTACTCATTTAGACGTCAATTCAGACGTCAATTCTCAACCGTTTTCTATGTAGTTTTGCAGGCAACATCAGCTTTAATTACGGCAACTTCTCTGTAAATTTGGCGAAGTTTGATTAATTATTGCAGAAGTTATTAATGAGCTTGGTGTGAAATTTGATTGAGTATTATTAAAAGTTATTCATTTAGACTTCAATTCAGACGTCAATTCTCAACCGTTTTCGATGTAGTTTTGCAGGCACCATCGGCTGGTATTACGGCAACTTCCGTGTGAATTTGGCGAAGTTTGATTACTTATTGCAGAAGTTATTAATGAGCTTGGTGTGAAATTTGATTGAGTATTATTAAAAGTTATTTATTTAGACGTCAATTCAGACGTCGATTCTCAACCGTTTTCCATGTAGTTTTGCAGGCAACATTGGCTGTTATTACGGCAACTTCCCTGTGAATTTGGCAAAGTTTTATTAATTACTGCAAAAGTTATTAATGGGATTGGTGTGAAATTTGATTGAGTATTATTAAAAGTTATTCATTTAGACCTCAATTCAGACGTCAATTCTTAATTGTTTTCCATGTAGTTTTGCAGGCACAATCGGCTGGTATTACGGCAACTTCCCTGTAAATTTGGCGAAGTTTGATTAATTACTGCAAAAATTATTAATGAGCTTGGTGTGAAATTTGATTGACTATTATTAAAAGTTATTCATTTAGACGTCAATTCAGACGTCAATTCTCAACCGTTTCCCATGTAGTTTTGCAGGCAACATTGGCTGTTATTACGGCAACTTCCCTGCAAATGTGGCGAAGTTTGATTAATTACTGCAAAAGTTATTAAAGAGATTGGTGTGAAATTTGATTGAGTATTATTAAAAGTTATTCATTTAGACGTCAATTCAGACGTCAATTCTCAACCGTTTTCCATGTAATTTTGCAGGCAACATTGGCTGTTATTACGGCAACTTCCCTGTAAATTTGGCGAAGTTTGATTAATTACTGCAAAAGTTATTAATGAGATTGGTGTGAAATTTGATTGAGTATTATCAAAAGTTATTCATTTAGACGTTAATTCAGACGTCAATTCTTAACCGTTTTCCATGTAATTTTGCAGGCACTATCGGCTGGTATTACGGCAACTTCCCTGTAAATTTGGCGAAGGTTGATTAATTACTGCAAAAATTATTAATGAGCTTGGTGTGAAATTTGATTGACTATTATTAAAAGTTATTCATTTAGACGTCAATTCAGACGTCAATTCTCAACCGTTTTCCATGTAGTTTTGCAGGCAACATTGGCTGTTATTACGGCAACTTCCCTGTAAATTTGGCGAAGTTTGATTAATTACTGCAAAAGTTATTAAAGAGATTGGTGTGAAATTTGATTGAGTATTATTAAAAGTTATTCATTTAGACGTCAATTCAGACGTCAATTCTCAACCGTTTTCCATGTAATTTTGCAGGCAACATTGGCTGTTATTACGGCAACTTCCCTGTAAATTTGGCGAAGTTTGATTAATTACTGCAAAAGTTATTAATGAGATTGGTGTGAAATTTGATTGAGTATTATTAAAAGTTATTCATTTAGACGTTAATTCAGACGTCAATTCTTAACCGTTTTCCATGTAATTTTGCAGGCACCATCGGCTGGTATTACGGCAACTTCCGTGTGAATTTGGCGAAGTTTGATTAATTATTGCAGAAGTTATTAATGAGCTTGGTGTGAAATTTGATTGAGTATTATTAAAAGTTATTTATTTAGACGTCAATTCAGACGTCGATTCTCAACCGTTTTCCATGTAGTTTTGCAGGCAACATTGGTTGTTATTACGGCAACTTCCCTGTGAATTTGGCAAAGTTTTATTAATTACTGCAAAAGTTATTAATGGGATTGGTGTGAAATTTGATTGAGTATTATTAAAAGTTATTCATTTAGACCTCAATTCAGACGTCAATTCTTAATTGTTTTCCATGTAGTTTTGCAGGCACAATCGGCTGGTATTACGGCAACTTCCCTGTAAATTTGGCGAAGTTTGATTAATTACTGCAAAAATTATTAATGAGCTTGGTGTGAAATTTGATTGACTATTATTAAAAGTTATTCATTTAGACGTCAATTCAGACGTCAATTCTCAACCGTTTTCCATGTAGTTTTGCAGGCAACATTGGCTGTTATTACGGCAACTTCCCTGTAAATTTGGCGAAGTTTGATTAATTACTGCAAAAGTTATTAAAGAGATTGGTGTGAAATTTGATTGAGTATTATTAAAAGTTATTCATTTAGACGTCAATTCAGACGTCAATTCTCAACCGTTTTCCATGTAATTTTGCAGGCAACATTGGCTGTTATTACGGCAACTTCCCTGTAAATTTGGCGAAGTTTGATTAATTACTGCAAAAGTTATTAATGAGATTGGTGTGAAATTTGATTGAGTATTATTAAAAGTTATTCATTTAGACGTTAATTCAGACGTCAATTCTTAACCGTTTTCCATGTAATTTTGCAGGCACCATCGGCTGGTATTACGGCAACTTCCCTGTAAATTTGGCGAAGGTTGATTAATTACTGCAAAAATTATTAATGAGCTTGGTGTGAAATTTGATTGACTATTATTAAAAGTTATTCATTTAGACGTCAATTCAGACGTCAATTCTCAACCGTTTTCCATGTAGTTTTGCAGGCAACATTGGCTGTTATTACGGCAACTTCCCTGTAAATTTGGCGAAGTTTGATTAATTACTGCAAAAGTTATTAAAGAGATTGGTGTGAAATTTGATTGAGTATTATTAAAAGTTATTCATTTAGACGTCAATTCAGACGTCAATTCTCAACCGTTTTCCATGTAATTTTGCAGGCAACATTGGCTGTTATTACGGCAACTTCCCTGTAAATTTGGCGAAGTTTGATTAATTACTGCAAAAGTTATTAATGAGATTGGTGTGAAATTTGATTGAGTATTATTAAAAGTTATTCATTTAGACGTTAATTCAGACGTCAATTCTTAACCGTTTTCCATGTAATTTTGCAGGCACCATCGGCTGGTATTACGGCAACATCCCTGTAAATTTGGCGAAGTGTGATTAATTACTGCAAAAGTTATTAATGAGATTGGTGTGAAATTTGATTGGGCATTATTAAAAGCTACTCATTTAGACGTCAATTCAGACGTAAATTCTCAACCGTTTTCGATGTAGTTTAGCAGGCACCATCGCCTGGTATTACGGCAACTTCCGTGTAAATTTGGCGAAGTTTGATTAATTATTGCAGAAGTTATTAATGAGCTTGGTGTGAAATTTGATTGAGTATTATTAAAAGTTATTCATTTAGACTTCAATTCAGACGTCAATTCTCAACCGTTTTCGATGTAGTTTTGCAGGCACCATCGGCTGGTATTACGGCAACTTCCGTGTGAATTTGCCGAAGTTTGATTAATTATTGCAGAAGTCATTAATGAGCTTGGTGTGAAATTTGATTGAGTATTATTAAAAGTTATTCATTTAGACGTCAATTCAGACGTCGATTCTCAACCGTTTTACATGTAGTTTTGCAGGCAACATTGGCTGTTATTACGGCAACTTCCCTGTGAATTTGGCAAAGTTTTATTAATTACTGCAAAAGTTATTAATGGGATTGGTGTGAAATTTGATTGAGTATTATCAAAAGTTATTCATTTAGACGTTAATTCAGACGTTAATTCTCAACCGTTTTCCATGTAATTTTGCAGGCATCATCGGCTGGTATCACAGCAACTGCCCTGTAAATTTGGCGAAGTGTGATTAATTACTGCAAAAGTTATTAATGAGATTGGTGTGAAATTTGATTGGGCATTATTAAAAGTTACTCATTTAGACGTCAATTCAGACGTCAATTCTCAACCGTTTTCTATGTAGTTTTGCAGGCAACATCAGCTTTTATTACGACAACTTCCCTGTAAATTTGGCGAATTTTGATTAATTACTGCATAAGTTATTTATGAGATTGGTGTGAAATTTGATTGAGTATTATTAAAAGTTATTCATTTTCACGTCAATTCAGACGTCAATTCCCAACCGTTTTCCATGTAATTTTGCAGGCACCATCGGCTGGTATTACGGCAACTTCCCTGTAAATTTGGCGAAGTTTGATTAATTACTGCATAAGTTATTAATGAGATTGGTGTAAAATTTGATTGAGTATTATTAAAAGTTATTCATTTAGACGTCAATTCAGACGTCAATTCTTAATCGTTTTCCATGTAATTTTGCAGGCACAATCGGCTGGTATTACGGCAACTTCCCTGTAAATTTGGCGAAGTTTGATCAATTACTGCAAAAATTATTAATGAGCTTGGTGTGAAATTTGATTGAGTATTATTAAAAGTTATTCATTTAGACGTCGACTCAGACGTCAATTCTTAATTGTTTTCCATGTAGTTTTGAAGGCAACATCAGCTTTTATTACGGCAACTTCCCTGTAAATTTGGCGAAGTTTGATTAATTACTGCAAAAATTATTAATGAGCTTGGTGTGAAATTTGATTGACTATTATTAAAAGTTATTCATTTAGACGTCAATTTAGACGTCAATTCTCAACCGTTTTCCATGTAGTTTTGCAGGCCACATTGGCTGGTATTACGGCAACTTCCCTGTAAATTTGGCAAAGTTTGATTAATTACTGCAGAAGTTATTAATGAGATTGGTTTGAAATTTGATTGAGTATTATTAAAAGTTATTCATTTAGACGTCAATTCAGACGTCAATTATCAACCGTTTTCGATGTAGTTTAGCAGGCACCATCGCCTGGTATTACGGCAACTTCCGTGTAAATTTGGCGAAGTTTGATTAATTATTGCAGAAGTTATTGATGAGCTTGGTGTGAAATTTGATTGAGTATTATTAAAAGTTATTCATTTAGACTTCAATTCAGACGTCAATTCTCAACCGTTTTCGATGCAGTTTTGCAGGCACCATCGGCTGGTATTACGGCAACTTCCGTGTGAATTTGGCGAAGTTTGATTAATTATTGCAGAAGTTATTAATGAGCTTGGTGTGAAATTTGATTGAGTATTATTAAAAGTTATTTATTTAGACGTCAATTCAGACGTCGATTCTCAACCGTTTTCCATGTAGTTTTGCAGGCAACATTGGCTGTTATTACGGCAACTTCCCTGTGAATTTGGCAAAGTTTTATTAATTACTGCAAAAGTTATTAATGGGATTGGTGTGAAATTTGATTGAGTATTATTAAAAGTTATTCATTTAGACCTCAATTCAGACGTCAATTCTTAATTGTTTTCCATGTAGTTTTGCAGGCACAATCGGCTGGTATTACGGCAACTTCCCTGTAAATTTGGCGAAGTTTGATTAATTACTGCAAAAATTATTAATGAGCTTGGTGTGAAATTTGATTGACTATTATTAAAAGTTATTCATTTAGACGTCAATTCAGACGTCAATTCTCAACCGTTTTCCATGTAGTTTTGCAGGCAACATTGGCTGTTATTACGGCAACTTCCCTGTAAATTTGGCGAAGTTTGATTAATTACTGCAAAAGTTATTAAAGAGATTGGTGTGAAATTTGATTGAGTATTATTAAAAGTTATTCATTTAGACGTCAATTCAGACGTCAATTCTCAACCGTTTTCCATGTAATTTTGCAGGCAACATTGGCTGTTATTACGGCAACTTCCCTGTAAATTTGGCGAAGTTTGATTAATTACTGCAAAAGTTATTAATGAGATTGGTGTGAAATTTGATTGAGTATTATTAAAAGTTATTCATTTAGACGTTAATTCAGACGTCAATTCTTAACCGTTTTCCATGTAATTTTGCAGGCACCATCGGCTGGTATTACGGCAACTTCCCTGTAAATTTGGCGAAGGTTGATTAATTACTGCAAAAATTATTAATGAGCTTGGTGTGAAATTTGATTGACTATTATTAAAAGTTATTCATTTAGACGTCAATTCAGACGTCAATTCTCAACCGTTTTCCATGTAGTTTTGCAGGCAACATTGGCTGTTATTACGGCAACTTCCCTGTAAATTTGGCGAAGTTTGATTAATTACTGCAAAAGTTATTAAAGAGATTGGTGTGAAATTTGATTGAGTATTATTAAAAGTTATTCATTTAGACGTCAATTCAGACGTCAATTCTCAACCGTTTTCCATGTAATTTTGCAGGCAACATTGGCTGTTATTACGGCAACTTCCCTGTAAATTTGGCGAAGTTTGATTAATTACTGCAAAAGTTATTAATGAGATTGGTGTGAAATTTGATTGAGTATTATTAAAAGTTATTCATTTAGACGTTAATTCAGACGTCAATTCTTAACCGTTTTCCATGTAATTTTGCAGGCACCATCGGCTGGTATTACGGCAACTTCCCTGTAAATTTGGCGAAGTGTGATTAATTACTGCAAAAGTTATTAATAAGATTGGTGTGAAATTTGATTGGGCATTATTAAAAGCTACTCATTTAGACGTCAATTCAGACGTCAATTCTCAACCGTTTTCTATGTAGTTTTGCAGGCAACATCAGCTTTTATTACGGCAACTTCTCTGTAAATTTGGCGAAGTTTGATTAATTACTGCATAAGTTTTTAATGAGATTGGTTGGAAATTTGATTGAGTATTATTAAAAGTTATTCATTTAGACGTCGATTCAGACGTCAATTCTCAACCGTTTTCGATGTAGTTTAGCAGGCGCCATCGCCTGGTATTACGGCAACTTCCGTGTAAATTTGGCGAAGTTTGATTAATTATTGCAGAAGTTATTAATGAGCTTGGTGTGAAATTTGATTGAGTATTATTAAAAGTTATTCATTTAGACGTCGATTCAGACGTCAATTCTCAACCGTTTTCGATGTAGTTTTGCAGGCACCATCGGCTGGTATTACGGCAACTTCCGTGTGAATTTGGCGAAGTTTGATTAATTATTGCAGAAGTTATTAATGAGCTTGGTGTGAAATTTGATTGACTATTATTAAAAGTTATTCATTTAGACGTCAATTCAGACGTCGATTCTCAACCGTTTTCCATGTAGTTTTGCAGGCAACATTGGCTGTTATTACGGCAACTTCCCTGTAAATTTGGCGAAGTTTTATTAATTACTGCAAAAGTTATTAATGAGATTGGTGTGAAATTTGATTGAGTATTATCAAAAGTTATTCATTTAGACGTCAATTCAGACGTTAATTCTCAACCGTTTCCCATGTAATTTTGCAGGCATCATCGGCTGGTATTACGGCAACTGCCCTGTAAATTTGGCGAAGTGTGATTAATTACTGCAAAAGCTATTAATGAGATTGGTGTGAAATTTGATTGGGCATTATTAAAAGCTACTCATTTAAACGTCAATTCAGACGTCAATTCTCAACCGTTTTCTATGTAGTTTTGCAGGCAACATCAGCTTTTATTACGGCAGCTTCCCTGTAAATTTGGCGAAGTTTGATTAATTACTGCATAAGTTATTAATGAGATTGGTGTAAAATTTGATTGAGTATTATTAAAAGTTATTCATTTAGACGTCAATTCAGACGTCAATTCTTAATTGTTTTCCATGTAGTTTTGCAGGCACCATCGGCTGGTATTACGGCAACTTCCCTGTAAATTTGGCGAAGTTTGATTAATTATTGCAGAAGTTATTAATGAGCTTGGTGTGAAATTTGATTGACTATTATTAAAAGTTATTCATTTAGACGTCAATTCAGACGTCGATTCTCAACCGTTTTCCATGTAGTTTTGCAGGCAACATTGGCTGTTATTACGGCAACTTCCCTGTAAATTTGGCGAAGTTTTATTAATTACTGCAAAAGTTATTAATGAGATTGGTGTGAAATTTGATTGAGTATTATCAAAAGTTATTCATTTAGACGTCAATTCAGACGTTAATTCTCAACCGTTTTCCATGTAATTTTGCAGGCATCATCGGCTGGTATTACGGCAACTGCCCTGTAAATTTGGCGAAGTGTGATTAATTACTGCAAAAGTTATTAATGAGATTGGTGTGAAATTTGATTGGGCATTATTAAAAGCTACTCATTTAGACGTCAATTCAGACGTCAATTCTCAACCGTTTTCTATGTAGTTTTGCAGGCAACATCAGCTTTTATTACGGCAACTTCCCTGTAAATTTGGCGAAGTTTGATTAATTACTGCATAAGTTATTAATGAGATTGGTGTAAAATTTGATTGAGTATTATTAAAAGTTATTCATTTAGACGTCAATTCAGACGTCAATTCTTAATTGTTTTCCATGTAGTTTTGCAGGCACCATTGGCTGGTATTACGGCAACTTCCCTGTAAATTTGGCGAAGTTTGATTAATTACTGCAAAAATTATTAATGAGCTTGGTGTGAAATTTGATGGAGTATTATTAAAAGTTATTCATTTAGACGTCAATTCAGACGTCAATTCTAATCCGTTTTCCATGTAGTTTTGCAGGCAATATCAGCTTTTATTACGGCAACTTCCCTGTAAATTTGGCGAAGTTTGATTAAATACTGCATAAGTTATTAATGAGATTGGTGTAAAATTTGATTGAGTATTATTAAAAGTTATTCATTTAGACGTCAATTCAGACGTCAATTCTTAACTGTTTTCCATGTAGTTTTGCAGGCACCATCAGCTGGTATTACGGCAGCTTCCCTGTAAATTTGGCAAAGTTTGATTAATTACTGCAAAATCTATTATTGAGATTGGTGTGAAATTTGATTGAGTATTATTAAAAGTTATTCATTTAGACGTCAATTCAGACGTCAATTCTCAACTGTTTTCGATGTAGTTTTGCAGGCACCATCGGCTGGTATTACGGCAACTTAAGTGTAAATTTGGCGTAGTTTGATTAATTATTGCAGAAGTTATTAATGAGCTTGGTGTGAAATTTGATTGAGTTTTTTTAAAAGTTATTCATTTAGACGTCAATTCAGACGTCAATTCTCAACCGTTTCCCATGTAGTTTTGTAGGCAACATCGGCTGTTATTACGGCAACTTCCCTGTAAATTTGGCGAAGTTTGATTAATGTAAACTTTGCGAAGTTTGATTTATTACTGCAAAATTATTAATGAGATTGTTGTGAAATTTGATTGAGTTTTATTAAAAGTTATTCATTTAAACGTCAATTCAGACGTCACTTCTCAACTGTTTTCCATGTAATTTCTCAGACACCATCGGCTGGTATTACGGCAACTTCCCTGTAAATTTTGCAAAGTTTGATTAATTACTGCAGAAGTTATTAATGAGATTGGTTGGAAATTTGATTGAGTATTATTAAAAGTTATTCATTTAGACGTCAATTCAGACGTCAATTCTCAACCGTTTTCGATATAGTTTAGCAGGCACCATCGCCTGGTATTACGGCAACTTCCGTGTAAATTTGGCGAAGTTTGATTAATTATTGCAGAAGTTATTAATGAGCTTGGTGTGAAATTTGATTGAGTATTATTAAAAGTTATTCATTTAGACGTCAATTCAGGCGTCAATTCTCAACCGTTTTCGATCTGGTTTTGCAGGCACCATCGGCTGGTATTACGGCAACTTTCGTGTGAATTTGGCGAAGTTTGATTAATTATTGCAGAAGTTATTAATGAGCATGGTGTGTAATTTGATTGACTATTATTAAAAAATATTCATTTAGACGTCAATTCAGACGTCGATTCTCAACCGTTTTCCATGTAGTTTTGCAGGCAACATTGGCTGTTATTACGGCAACTTCCCTGTAAATTTGGCGAAGTTTTATTAATTACTGCAAAAGTTATTAATGAGATTGGTGTGAAATTTGATTGAGTATTATCAAAAGTTATTCATTTAGACGTCAATTCAGACGTTAATTCTCAACCGTTTTCCATGTAATTTTGCAGGCATCATCGGCTGGTATTACGGCAACTGCCCTGTAAATTTGGCGAAGTGTGATTAATTACTGCAAAAGTTATTAATGAGATTGGTGTAAAATTTGATTGGGCATTATTAAAAGCTACTCATTTAGACGTCAATTCAGACGTCAATTCTCAACCGTTTTCTATGTAGTTTTGCAGGCAACATCAGCTTTTATTACGGCAACTTCCCTGTAAATTTGGCGAAGTTTGATTAAATATTGCAGAAGTTATTAATGAGCTTGGTGTGAAATTTGATTGACTATTATTAAAAGTTATTCATTTAGACGTCAATTCAGACGTCGATTCTCAACCGTTTTCCATGTAGTTTTGCAGGCAACATTGGCTGTTATTACGGCAACTTCCCTGTAAATTTGGCGAAGTTTTATTAATTACTGCAAAAGTTATTAGTGAGATTGGTGTGAAATTTGATTGAGTATTATCAAAAGTTATTCATTTAGACGTCAATTCAGACGTTAATTCTCAACCGTTTTCCATGTAATTTTGCAGGCATCATCGGCTGGTATTACGGCAACTGCCCTGTAAATTTGGCGAAGTGTGATTAATTACTGCAAAAGTTATTAATGAGATTGGTGTGAAATTTGATTGGGCATTATTAAAAGCTACTCATTTAGACGTCAATTCAGACGTCAATTCTCAACCGTTTTCTATGTAGTTTTGCAGGCAACATCAGCTTTTATTACGGCAACTTCCCTGTAAATTTGGCGAAGTTTGATTAATTACTGCATAAGTTATTAATGAGATTGGTGTAAAATTTGATTGAGTATTATTAAAAGTTATTCATTTAGACGTCAATTCAGACGTCAATTCTTAATTGTTTTCCATGTAGTTTTGCAGGCACCATCGGCTGGTATTACGGCAACTTCCCTGTAAATTTGGCGAAGTTTGATTAATTACTGCAAAAATTATTAATGAGCTTGGTGTGAAATTTGATGGAGTATTATTAAAAGTTATTCATTTAGACGTCAATTCAGACGTCAATTCTAATCCGTTTTCCATGTAGTTTTGCAGGCAATATCAGCTTTTATTACGGCAACTTCCCTGTAAATTTGGCGAAGTTTGATTAAATACTGCATAAGTTATTAATGAGATTGGTGTAAAATTTGATTGAGTATTATTAAAAGTTATTCATTTAGACGTCAATTCAGACGTCAATTCTTAACTGTTTTCCATGTAGTTTTGCAGGCACCATCAGCTGGTATTACGGCAGCTTCCCTGTAAATTTGGCAAAGTTTGATTAATTACTGCAAAATCTATTATTGAGATTGGTGTGAAATTTGATTGAGTATTATTAAAAGTTATTCATTTAGACGTCAATTCAGACGTCAATTCTCAACCGTTTTCGATGTAGTTTTGCAGGCACCATCGGCTGGTATTACGGCAACTTAAGTGTAAATTTGGCGTAGTTTGATTAATTATTGCAGAAGTTATTAATGAGCTTGGTGTGAAATTTGATTGAGTTTTTTTAAAAGTTATTCATTTAGACGTCAATTCAGACGTCAATTCTCAACCGTTTCCCATGTAGTTTTGCAGGCAATATCAGCTTTTATTACGGCAACTTCCCTGTAAATTTGGCGAAGTTTGATTAAATACTGCATAAGTTATTAATGAGATTGGTGTAAAATTTGATTGAGTATTATTAAAAGTTATTCATTTAGACGTCAATTCAGACGTCAATTCTTAACTGTTTTCCATGTAGTTTTGCAGGCACCATCAGCTGGTATTACGGCAGCTTCCCTGTAAATTTGGCAAAGTTTGATTAATTACTGCAAAATCTATTATTGAGATTGGTGTGAAATTTGATTGAGTATTATTAAAAGTTATTCATTTAGACGTCAATTCAGACGTCAATTCTCAACCGTTTTCGATGTAGTTTTGCAGGCACCATCGGCTGGTATTACGGCAACTTAAGTGTAAATTTGGCGTAGTTTGATTAATTATTGCAGAAGTTATTAATGAGCTTGGTGTGAAATTTGATTGAGTTTTTTTAAAAGTTATTCATTTAGACGTCAATTCAGACGTCAATTCTCAACCGTTTCCCATGTAGTTTTGTAGGCAACATCGGCTGTTATTACGGCAACTTCCCTGTAAATTTGGCGAAGTTTGATTAATGTAAACTTTGCGAAGTTTGATTTATTACTGCAAAATTATTAATGAGATTGTTGTGAAATTTGATTGAGTTTTATTAAAAGTTATTCATTTAAACGTCAATTCAGACGTCACTTCTCAACTGTTTTCCATGTAATTTCTCAGACACCATCGGCTGGTATTACGGCAACTTCCCTGTAAATTTTGCAAAGTTTGATTAATTACTGCAGAAGTTATTAATGAGATTGGTTGGAAATTTGATTGAGTATTATTAAAAGTTATTCATTTAGACGTCAATTCAGACGTCAATTCTCAACCGTTTTCGATATAGTTTAGCAGGCACCATCGCCTGGTATTACGGCAACTTCCGTGTAAATTTGGCGAAGTTTGATTAATTATTGCAGAAGTTATTAATGAGCTTGGTGT
The DNA here is from genome assembly GCA_964017125.1 of Flabesymbios commensalis. Lineage (NCBI taxonomy): Eukaryota > Metazoa > Annelida > Polychaeta > Terebellida > Flabelligeridae > Flabesymbios > Flabesymbios commensalis. The sequence continues at coordinate 32,927 of CAXHKU010000908.1, read as the reverse complement.
GAAATTTGATTGAGTATTATTAAAAGTTATTCATTTAGACGTCAATTCAGACGTCAATTCTCAACCGTTTTCGATCTGGTTTTGCAGGCACCATCGGCCGGTATTACGGCAACTTTCGTGTGAATTTGGCGAAGTTTGATTAATTATTGCAGAAGTTATTAATGAGCATGGTGTGTAATTTGATTGACTATTATTAAAAGTTATTCATTTAGACGTCAATTCAGACGTCGATTCTCAACCGTTTTCCATGTAGTTTTGCAGGCAACATTGGCTGTTATTACGGCAACTTCCCTGTAAATTTGGCGAAGTTTTATTAATTACTGCAAAAGTTATTAATGAGATTGGTGTGAAATTTGATTGAGTATTATCAAAAGTTATTCATTTAGACGTCAATTCAGACGTTAATTCTCAACCGTTTTCCATGTAATTTTGCAGGCATCATCGGCTGGTATTACGGCAACTGCCCTGTAAATTTGGCGAAGTGTGATTAATTACTGCAAAAGTTATTAATGAGATTGGTGTAAAATTTGATTGGGCATTATTAAAAGCTACTCATTTAGACGTCAATTCAGACGTCAATTCTCAACCGTTTTCTATGTAGTTTTGCAGGCAACATCAGCTTTTATTACGGCAACTTCCCTGTAAATTTGGCGAAGTTTGATTAATTATTGCAGAAGTTATTAATGAGCTTGGTGTGAAATTTGATTGACTATTATTAAAAGTTATTCATTTAGACGTCAATTCAGACGTCGATTCTCAACCGTTTTCCATGTAGTTTTGCAGGCAACATTGGCTGTTATTACGGCAACTTCCCTGTAAATTTGGCGAAGTTTTATTAATTACTGCAAAAGTTATTAGTGAGATTGGTGTGAAATTTGATTGAGTATTATCAAAAGTTATTCATTTAGACGTCAATTCAGACGTTAATTCTCAACCGTTTTCCATGTAATTTTGCAGGCATCATCGGCTGGTATTACGGCAACTGCCCTGTAAATTTGGCGAAGTGTGATTAATTACTGCAAAAGTTATTAATGAGATTGGTGTGAAATTTGATTGGGCATTATTAAAAGCTACTCATTTAGACGTCAATTCAGACGTCAATTCTCAACCGTTTTCTATGTAGTTTTGCAGGCAACATCAGCTTTTATTACGGCAACTTCCCTGTAAATTTGGCGAAGTTTGATTAATTACTGCATAAGTTATTAATGAGATTGGTGTAAAATTTGATTGAGTATTATTAAAAGTTATTCATTTAGACGTCAATTCAGACGTCAATTCTTAATTGTTTTCCATGTAGTTTTGCAGGCACCATCGGCTGGTATTACGGCAACTTCCCTGTAAATTTGGCGAAGTTTGATTAATTACTGCAAAAATTATTAATGAGCTTGGTGTGAAATTTGATGGAGTATTATTAAAAGTTATTCATTTAGACGTCAATTCAGACGTCAATTCTAATCCGTTTTCCATGTAGTTTTGCAGGCAATATCAGCTTTTATTACGGCAACTTCCCTGTAAATTTGGCGAAGTTTGATTAAATACTGCATAAGTTATTAATGAGATTGGTGTAAAATTTGATTGAGTATTATTAAAAGTTATTCATTTAGACGTCAATTCAGACGTCAATTCTTAACTGTTTTCCATGTAGTTTTGCAGGCACCATCAGCTGGTATTACGGCAGCTTCCCTGTAAATTTGGCAAAGTTTGATTAATTACTGCAAAATCTATTATTGAGATTGGTGTGAAATTTGATTGAGTATTATTAAAAGTTATTCATTTAGACGTCAATTCAGACGTCAATTCTCAACCGTTTTCGATGTAGTTTTGCAGGCACCATCGGCTGGTATTACGGCAACTTAAGTGTAAATTTGGCGTAGTTTGATTAATTATTGCAGAAGTTATTAATGAGCTTGGTGTGAAATTTGATTGAGTTTTTTTAAAAGTTATTCATTTAGACGTCAATTCAGACGTCAATTCTCAACCGTTTCCCATGTAGTTTTGTAGGCAACATCGGCTGTTATTACGGCAACTTCCCTGTAAATTTGGCGAAGTTTGATTAATGTAAACTTTGCGAAGTTTGATTTATTACTGCAAAATTATTAATGAGATTGTTGTGAAATTTGATTGAGTTTTATTAAAAGTTATTCATTTAAACGTCAATTCAGACGTCACTTCTCAACTGTTTTCCATGTAATTTCTCAGACACCATCGGCTGGTATTACGGCAACTTCCCTGTAAATTTTGCAAAGTTTGATTAATTACTGCAGAAGTTATTAATGAGATTGGTTGGAAATTTGATTGAGTATTATTAAAAGTTATTCATTTAGACGTCATTCAGACGTCAATTCTCAACCGTTTTCGATATAGTTTAGCAGGCACCATCGCCTGGTATTACGGCAACTTCCGTGTAAATTTGGCGAAGTTTGATTAATTATTGCAGAAGTTATTAATGAGCTTGGTGTGAAATTTGATTGAGTATTATTAAAAGTTATTCATTTAGACGTCAATTCAGACGTTAATTCTCAACCGTTTTCCATGTAGTTTTGCAGGCAACATTGGCTGTTATTACGGCAACTTCCCTGTAAATTTGGCGAAGTTTTATTAATTACTGCAAAAGTTATTAGTGAGATTGGTGTGAAATTTGATTGAGTATTATCAAAAGTTATTCATTTAGACGTCAATTCAGACGTTAATTCTCAACCGTTTTCGATGTAGTTTTGCAGGCACCATCGGCTGGTATTACGGCAACTTCCCTGTAAATTTGGCGAAGTGTGATTAATTACTGCAAAAGTTATTAATGAGATTGGTGTGAAATTTGATTGGGCATTATTAAAAGCTACTCATTTAGACGTCAATTCAGACGTCAATTCTCAACCGTTTTCTATGTAGTTTTGCAGGCAACATCAGCTTTTATTACGGCAACTTCCCTGTAAATTTGGCGAAGTTTGATTAATTACTGCATAAGTTATTAATGAGATTGGTGTAAAATTTGATTGAGTATTATTAAAAGTTATTCATTTAGACGTCAATTCAGACGTCAATTCTTAATTGTTTTCCATGTAGTTTTGCAGGCACCATCGGCTGGTATTACGGCAACTTCCCTGTAAATTTGGCGAAGTTTGATTAATTACTGCAAAAATTATTAATGAGCTTGGTGTGAAATTTGATGGAGTATTATTAAAAGTTATTCATTTAGACGTCAATTCAGACGTCAATTCTAATCCGTTTTCCATGTAGTTTTGCAGGCAATATCAGCTTTTATTACGGCAACTTCCCTGTAAATTTGGCGAAGTTTGATTAAATACTGCATAAGTTATTAATGAGATTGGTGTAAAATTTGATTGAGTATTATTAAAAGTTATTCATTTAGACGTCAATTCAGACGTCAATTCTTAACTGTTTTCCATGTAGTTTTGCAGGCACCATCAGCTGGTATTACGGCAGCTTCCCTGTAAATTTGGCAAAGTTTGATTAATTACTGCAAAATCTATTATTGAGATTGGTGTGAAATTTGATTGAGTATTATTAAAAGTTATTCATTTAGACGTCAATTCAGACGTCAATTCTCAACCGTTTTCGATGTAGTTTTGCAGGCACCATCGGCTGGTATTACGGCAACTTAAGTGTAAATTTGGCGTAGTTTGATTAATTATTGCAGAAGTTATTAATGAGCTTGGTGTGAAATTTGATTGAGTTTTTTTAAAAGTTATTCATTTAGACGTCAATTCAGACGTCAATTCTCAACCGTTTCCCATGTAGTTTGGTAGGCAACATCGGCTGTTATTACGGCAACTTCCCTGTAAATTTGGCGAAGTTTGATTAATGTAAACTTTGCGAAGTTTGATTTATTACTGCAAAAATTATTAAAGAGATTGTTGTGAAATTTGATTGAGTTTTATTAAAAGCTATTCATTTAAACGTCAATTCAGACGTCACTTCTCAACTGTTTTCCATGTAATTTCTCAGACACCATCGGCTGGTATTACGGCAACGTCCCTGTAAATTTTGCAAAGTTTGATTAATTACTGCAAAGCAGTGGTATTAATGAGATTGGTGTGAAATTTGATTGACTATTATTAAAAGTTATCATTTAGACGTCAATTCAGACGTCAATTCTCAACCGTTTTCCATGTAGTTTTGCAGGCAACATTGGCTGTTATTACGGCAACTTCCCTGTAAATTTGGCGAAGTTTGATATTTACTCAAAGTTATTAAAGAGATTGGTGTGAAATTTGATTGAGTATTATTAAAAGTTATTCATTTAGACGTCAATTCAGACGTCAATTCTCAACCGTTTTCCATGTAATTTTGCAGGCAACATTGGCTGTTATTACGGCAACTTCCCTGTAAATTTGGCGAAGTTTGATTAATTACTGCAAAAGTTATTAATGAGATTGGTGTGAAATTTGATTGAGTATTATTAAAAGTTATTCATTTAGACGTTAATTCAGACGTCAATTCTTAACCGTTTTCCATGTAATTTTGCAAGCACTATCGGCTGGTATTACGGCAACTTCCCTGTAAATTTGGCGAAGGTTGATTAATTACTGCAAAAATTATTAATGAGCTTGGTGTGAAATTTGATTGACTATTATTAAAAGTTATTCATTTAGACGTCAATTCAGACGTCAATTCTCAACCGTTTTCCATGTAGTTTTGCAGGCAACATTGGCTGTTATATTACGGCAACTTCCCTGTAAATTTGGCGAAGTTTGATTAATTACTGCAAAAGTTATTAAAGAGATTGGTGTGAAATTTGATTGAGTATTATTAAAAGTTATTCATTTAGACGTCAATTCAGACGTCAAATTCTCAACCGTTTCCATGTAATTTTGCAGGCAACATTGGCTGTTATTACGGCAACTTCCCTGTAAATTTGGCGAAGTTTGATTAATTACTGCAAAAGTTATTAATGAGATTGGTGTGAAATTTGATTGAGTATTATTAAAAGTTATTCATTTAGACGTTAATTCAGACGTCAATTCTTAACCGTTTTCCATGTAATTTTGCAGGCACCATCGGCTGGTATTACGAACTTCCCTGTAAATTTGGCGAAGTGTGATTAATTACTGCAAAAGTTATTAATGAGATTGGTGTGAAATTTGATTGGGCATTATTAAAAGCTACTCATTTAGACGTCACATTCAGACGTCAATTCTCAACCGTTTTCTATGTAGTTTTGCAGGCAACATCAGCTTTAATTACGGCAACTTCTCTGTAAATTTGGCGAAGTTTGATTAATTACTGCATAAGTTTTTAATGAGATTGGTTGGAAATTTGATTGAGTATTATTAAAAGTTATTCATTTAGACGTTAATTCAGACGTCAATTCTCAACCGTTTTCCATGTAATTTTGCAAGCACCATCGGCTGGTATTACGGCAACTTCCCTGTAAATTTGGCGAAGGTTGATTAATTACTGCAAAAATTATTAATGAGCTTGGTGTGAAATTTGATTGACTATTATTAAAAGTTATTCATTTAGACGTCAATTCAGACGTCAATTCTCAACCGTTTTCCATGTAGTTTTGCAGGCAACATTGGCTGTTATTACGGCAACTTCCCTGTAAATTTGGCGAAATTTGATTAATTACTGCAAAAGTTATTAAAGAGATTGGTGTGAAATTTGATTGAGTATTATTAAAAGTTATTCATTTAGACGTCAATTCAGACGTCAATTCTAAACCGTTTTCCATGTAATTTTTGCAGGCAACATTGGCTGTTATTACGGCAACTTCCCTGTAAATTTGGCGAAGTTTGATTAATTACTGCAAAAGTTATTAATGAGATTGGTGTGAAATTTGATTGAGTATTATTAAAAGTTATTCATTTAGACGTTAATTCAGACGTCAATTCTTAACCGTTTTCCATGTAATTTTGCAGGCACCATCGGCTGGTATTACGGCAACTTCCCTGTAAATTTGGCGAAGTGTGATTAATTACTGCAAAAGTTATTAATGAGATTGGTGTGAAATTTGATTGGGCATTATTAAAAGCTACTCATTTAGACGTCAATTCAGAGTCAATTCTCAACCGTTTTCTATGTAGTTTTGAGGCAACATCAGCTTTAATTACGGCAACTTCTCTGTAAATTTGGCGAAGTTTGATTAATTACTGCAGAAGTTATTAATGAGCTTGGTGTGAAATTTGATTGAGTATTATTAAAAGTTATTCATTTAGACTTCAATTCAGACGTCAATTCTCAACCGTTTTCGATGTAGTTTTGCAGGCACCATCGGCTGGTATTACGCAACTTCCGTGTGAATTTGGCGAAGTTTGATTAATTATTGCAGAAGTTATTAATGAGCTTGGTGTGAAATTTGATTGAGTATTATTAAAAGTTATTTATTTAGACGTCAATTCAGACGTCGATTCTCAACCGTTTTCCATGTAGTTTTGCAGAGCAACATTGGCTGTTATTACGGCAACTTCCCTGTATAATTTGGCGAAGTTTGATTAATTACTGCAAAAGTTATTAAAGAGATTGGTGTGAAATTTGATTGAGTATTATTAAAAGTTATTCATTTAGACGTCAATTCAGACGTCAATTCTCAACCGTTTTCCATGTAATTTTGCAGGCAACATTGGCTGTTATTACGGCAACTTCCCTGTAAATTTGGCGAAGTTTGATTAATTACTGCAAAAGTTATTAATGAGATTGGTGTGAAATTTGATTGAGTATTATTAAAAGTTATTCATTTAGACGTTTTCTATGTAGTTTTGCAGGCAACATCAGCTTTAATTAGGCAACTTCTCTGTAAATTTGGCGAAGTTTGATTAATTATTGCAGAAGTATTAATGAGCTTGGTGTGAAATTTGATTGAGTATTATTAAAGTTATTCATTTAGACTTCAATTCAGACGTCAATTCTCAACCGTTTTCGATGTAGTTTTGCAGGCACCATCGGCTGGTATTACGGCAACTTCCGTGTGAATTTGGCGAAGTTTGATTAATTATTGCAGAAGTTATTAATGAGCTTGGTGTGAAATTTGATTGAGTATTATTAAAAGTTATTTATTTAGACGTCAATTCAGACGTCGATTCTCAACCGTTTTCCATGTAGTTTTGCAGGCAACATTGGCTGTTATTACGGCAACTTCCCTGTGAATTTGGCAAAGTTTTATTAATTACTGCAAAAGTTATTAATGGGATTGGTGTGAAATTTGATTGAGTATTATTAAAAGTTATTCATTTAGACCTCAATTCAGACGTCAATTCTTAATTGTTTTCCATGTAGTTTTGCAGGCACAATCGGCTGGTATTACGGCAACTTCCCTGTAAATTTGGCGAAGTTTGATTAATTACTGCAAAAATTATTAATGAGCTTGGTGTGAAATTTGATTGACTATTATTAAAAGTTATTCATTTAGACGTCAATTCAGACGTCAATTCTCAACCGTTTTCCATGTAGTTTTGCAGGCAACATTGGCTGTTATTACGGCAACTTCCCTGTAAATTTGGCGAAGTTTGATTAATTACTGCAAAAGTTATTAAAGAGATTGGTGTGAAATTTGATTGAGTATTATTAAAAGTTATTCATTTAGACGTCAATTCAGACGTCAATTCTCAACCGTTTTCCATGTAATTTTGCAGGCAACATTGGCTGTTATTACGGCAACTTCCTGTAAATTTGGCGAAGTTTGATTAATTACTGCAAAAGTTATTAATGAGATTGGTGTGAAATTTGATTGAGTATTATTAAAAGTTATTCATTTAGACGTTTTCTATGTAGTTTTGCAGGCAACATCAGCTTTAATACGGCAACTTCTCTGTAAATTTGGCGAAGTTTGATTAATTATTGCAGAAGTTATTAATGAGCTTGGTGTGAAATTTGATTGAGTATTATTAAAAGTTATTCATTTAGACTTCAATTCAGACAATCAATTCTCAACCGTTTTCCGATGTAGTTTTGCAGGCACCATCGGCTGGTATTACGGCAACTTCCGTGTGAATTTGGCGAAGTTTGATTAATTATTGCAGAAGTTATTAATGAGCTTGGTGTGAATTTGATTGAGTATTATTAAAAGTTATTTATTTAGACGTCATTCAGACGTCGATTCTCAACCGTTTTCCATGTAGTTTTGCAGGCAACATTGCTGGTTATTACGGCAACTTCCCTGTGAATTTGGCAAAGTTTTATTAATTACTGCAAAAGTTATTAATGGGATTGGTGTGAAATTTGATTGAGTATTATTAAAAGTTATTCATTTAGACCTCAATTCAGACGTCAATTCTTAATTGTTTTCCATGTAGTTTTTGCAGGCACAATCGGCTGGTATTACGGCAACTTCCCTGTAAATTTGGCGAAGTTTGATTAATTACTGCAAAAATTATTAATGAGCCTGGTGTGAAATTTGATTGACTATTATTAAAAGTTATTCATTTAGACGTCAATTCAGACGTCAATTCTCAACCGTTTTCCATGTAGTTTTCAGGCAACATTGGCTGTTATTACGGCAACTTCCCTGTAAATTTGGCGAAGTTTGATTAATTACTGCAAAAGTTATTAAAGAGATTGGTGTGAAATTTGATTGAGTATTATCAAAAGTTATTCATTTAGACGTCAATTCAGACGTCAATTCTCAACCGTTTTCTATGTAGTTTTGCAGGCAACATCAGCTTTAATTACGGCAACTTCTCTGTAAATTTGGCGAAGTTTGATTAATTACTGCAGAAGTTATTAATGAGCTTGGTGTGAAATTTGATTGAGTATTATTAAAAGTTATTCATTTAGACTTCAATTCAGACGTCAATTCTCAACCGTTTTCGATGTAGTTTTGCAGGCACCATCGGCTGGTATTACGGCAACTTCCGTGTGAATTTGGCGAAGTTTGATTAATTATTGCAGAAGTTATTAATGAGCTTGGTGTGAAATTTGATTGAGTATTATTAAAAGTTATTTATTTAGACGTCAATTCAGACGTCGATTCTCAACCGTTTTCCATGTAGTTTTGCAGGCAACATTGGCTGTTATTACGGCAACTTCCCTGTAAATTTGGCGAAGTTTGATTAATTACTGCAAAAGTTATTAAAGAGATTGGTGTGAAAATTTGATTGAGTATTATTAAAAGTTATTCATTTAGACGTCAATTCAGACGTCAATTCTCAACCGTTTTCCATGTAATTTTGCAGGCAACATTGGCTGTTATTACGGCAACTTCCCTGTAAATTTGGCAAAGTTTTATTAATTACTTGCAAAAGTTATTAATGGGATTGGTGTGAAATTTGCTTTGAGTATTATTAAAAGTTATTCATTTAGACCTCAATTCAGACGTCAATTCTTAATTGTTTTCCATGTAGTTTTGCAGGCACAATCGGCTGGTATTACGGCAACTTCCCTGTAAATTTGGCGAAGTTTGATTAATTACTGCAAAAATTATTAATGAGCTTGGTGTGAAATTTGATTGACTATTATTAAAAGTTATTCATTTAGACGTCAATTCAGACGTCAATTCTCAACCGTTTTCCATGTAGTTTTTCAGGCAACATTGGCTGTTATTACGGCAACTTCCCTGTAAATTTGGCGAAGTTTGATTAATTACTGCAAAAGTTATTAAAGAGATTGGTGTGAAATTTGATTGAGTATTATCAAAAGTTATTCATTTAGACGTCAATTCAGACGTCAATTCTCAACCGTTTTCCATGTAATTTTGCAGGCAACATTGGCTGTTATTACGGCAACTTCCCTGTAAATTTGGCGAAGTTTGATTAATTACTGCAAAAGTTATTAATGAGATTGGTGTGAAATTTGATTGAGTATTATTAAAAGTTATTCATTTAGACGTTAATTCAGATGTCAATTCTTAACCGTTTTCCATGTAATTTTGCAGGCACCATCGGCTGGTATTACGGCAACTTCCCTGTAAATTTGGCGAAGGTTGATTAATTACTGCAAAATTATTAATGAGCTTGGTGTGAAATTTGATTGACTATTATTAAAAGTTATTCATTTAGACGTCAATTCAGACGTCAATTCTCAACCGTTTTCCATGTAGTTTTGCAGGCAACATTGGCTGTTATTACGGCAACTTCCCTGTAAATTTGGCGAAGTTTGATTAATTACTGCAAAAGTTATTAAAGAGATTGGTGTGAAATTTGATTGAGTATTATTAAAAGTTATTCATTTAGACGTCAATTCAGACGTCAATTCTCAACCGTTTTCCATGTAATTTTGCAGGCAACATTGGCTGTTATTACGGCAACTTCCCTGTAAATTTGGCGAAGTTTGATTAATTACTGCAAAAGTTATTAATGAGATTGGTGTGAAATTTGATTGAGTATTATTAAAAGTTATTCATTTAGACGTTTTCTATGTAGTTTTGCAGGCAACATCAGCTTTAATTACGGCAACTTCTCTGTAAATTTGGCGAAGTTTGATTAATTATTGCAGAAGTTATTAATGAGCTTGGTGTGAAATTTGATTGAGTATTATTAAAAGTTATTCATTTAGACTTCAATTCAGACGTCAATTCTCAACCGTTTTCGATGTAGTTTTGCAGGCACCATCGGCTGGTATTACGGCAACTTCCGTGTGAATTTGGCGAAGTTTGATTAATTATTGCAGAAGTTATTAATGAGCTTGGTGTGAAATTTGATTGAGTATTATTAAAAGTTATTTATTTAGACGTCAATTCAGACGTCGATTCTCACCGTTTTCCATGTAGTTTTGCAGGCAACATTGGCTGTTATTACGGCAACTTCCCTGTGAATTTGGCAAAGTTTTATTAATTACTGCAAAAGTTATTAATGGGATTGGTGTGAAATTTGATTGAGTATTATTAAAAGTTATTCATTTAGACCTCAATTCAGACGTCAATTCTTAATTGTTTTCCATGTAGTTTTGCAGGCACAATCGGCTGGTATTACGGCAACTTCCCTGTAAATTTGGCGAAGTTTGATTAATTACTGCAAAAATTATTAATGAGCTTGGTGTGAAATTTGATTGACTATTATTAAAAGTTATTCATTTAGACGTCAATTCAGACGTCAATTCTCAACCGTTTTCCATGTAGTTTTGCAGGCAACATTGGCTGTTATTACGGCAACTTCCCTGTAAATTTGGCGAAGTTGATTAATTACTGCAAAAGTTATTAAAGAGATTGGTGTGAAATTTGATTGAGTATTATTAAAAGTTATTCATTTAGACGTCAATTCAGACGTCAATTCTCAACCGTTTTCCATGTAATTTTGCAGGCAACATTGGCTGTTATTACGGCAACTTCCCTGTAAATTTGGCGAAGTTTGATTAATTACTGCAAAAGTTATTAATGAGATTGGTGTGAAATTTGATTGAGTATTATTAAAAGTTATTCATTTAGACGTTAATTCAGACGTCAATTCTTAACCGTTTTCCATGTAATTTTGCAGGCACCATCGGCTGGTATTACGGCAACTTCCCTGTAAATTTGGCGAAGGTTGATTAATTACTGCAAAAATTATTAATGAGCTTGGTGTGAAATTTGATTGACTATTATTAAAGTTATTCATTTAGACGTCAATTCAGACGTCAATTCTCAACCGTTTTCCATGTAGTTTTGCAGGCAACATTGGCTGTTATTACGGCAACTTCCCTGTAAATTTGGCGAAGTTTGATTAATTACTGCAAAAGTTATTAAAGAGATTGGTGTGAAATTTGATTGAGTATTATTAAAAGTTATTCATTTAGACGTCAATTCAGACGTCAATTCTCAACCGTTTTCCATGTAATTTTGCAGGCAACATTGGCTGTTATTACGGCAACTTCCCTGTAAATTTGGCGAAGTTTGATTAATTACTGCAAAAGTTATTAATGAGATTGGTGTGAAATTTGATTGAGTATTATTAAAAGTTATTCATTTAGACGTTAATTCAGACGTCAATTCTTAACCGTTTTCCATGTAATTTTGCAGGCACCATCGGCTGGTATTACGGCAACATCCCTGTAAATTTGGCGAAGTGTGATTAATTACTGCAAAAGTTATTAATGAGATTGGTGTGAAATTTGATTGGGCATTATTAAAAGCTACTCATTTAGAGGTCAATTCAGACGTAAATTCTCAACCGTTTTCGATGTAGTTTAGCAGGCACCATCGCCTGGTATTACGGCAACTTCCGTGTAAATTTGGCGAAGTTTGATTAATTATTGCAGAAGTTATTAATGAGCTTGGTGTGAAATTTGATTGAGTATTATTAAAAGTTATTCATTTAGACTTCAATTCAGACGTCAATTCTCAACCGTTTTCGATGTAGTTTTGCAGGCACCATCGGCTGGTATTACGGCAACTTCCGTGTGAATTTGGCGAAGTTTGATTAATTATTGCAGAAGTCATTAATGAGCTTGTTGTTAAATTTGATTGACTATTATTAAAAGTTATTCATTTAGACGTCAATTCAGACGTCAATTCTCAACCGTTTTCCATGTAGTTTTGCAGGCAACATTGGCTGTTATTACGGCAACATCCCTGTAAATTTGGCGAAGTTTTAATAATTACTGCAAAAGTTATTAATGAGATTGGTGTGAAATTTGATTCAGTATTATCAAAAGTTGTTCATTTAGACGTCAATTCAGACGTTAATTCTCAACCGTTTTCCATGTAATTTTGCAGGCATCATCGGCTGTTATTATGGCAACTTCCCTGTAAATTTGGCGAAGTTTGATTAATGTAAACTTTGCGAAGTTTGATTTATTACTGCAAAAATTATTAAAGAGATTGTTGTGAAATTTGATTGAGTTTTATTAAAAGTTATTCATTTAAACGTCAATTCAGACGTCACTTCTCGACTGTTTTCCATGTAATTTCTCAGACACCATCGGCTGGTATTACGGCAACTTCCCTGTAAATTTTGCAAAGTTTGATTAATTACTGCAGAAGTTATTAATGAGATTGGTTGGAAATTTGATTGAATATTATTAAAAGTTTTTCATTTAGACGTCAATTCAGACGTCAATTCTCAACCGTTTTCGATGTAGTTTAGCAGGCACCATCGCCTGGTATTACGGCAACTTCCGTGTAAATTTGGCGAAGTTTGATTAATTATTGCAGAAGTTATTAATGAGCTTGGTGTGAAATTTGATTGAGTATTATTAAAAGTTATTCATTTAGACGTCAATTCAGACGTCAATTCTCAACCGTTTTCGATCTGGTTTTGCAGGCACCATCGGCTGGTATTACGGCAACTTCCGTCTGAATTTGGCGAAGTTTGAATAATTATTGCAGAAGTTATTAATGAGCTTGGTGTGAAATTTGATTGAGTATTATCAAAAGTTATTCATTTAGACGTCAATTCAGACGTTAATTCTCAACCGTTTTCCATGTAATTTTGCAGGCATCATCGGCTGGTATTACAGCAACTGCCCTGTAAATTTGGCGAAGTGTGATTAATTACTGCAAAAGTTATTAATGAGATTGGTGTGAAATTTGATTGGGCATTATTAAAAGCTATTCATTTAGACGTCAATTCAAACGTCAATTCTCAACCGTTTTCTATGTAGTTTTGCAGGCAACATCAGCTTTTATTACGGCAACTTCCCTGTAAATTTGGCGAAGTTTGATTAATTACTGCATAAGTTATTAATGAGATTGGAGTAAAATTTGATTGAGTATTATTAAAAGTTATTCATTTAGACGTCAATTCAGACGTCAATTCTTAATTGTTTTCCATGTAGTTTTGCAGGCACCATCGGCTGGTATTACGGCAACTTCCCTGTAAATTTGGCGAAGTTTGATTAATTACTGCAAAAATTATTAATGAGCTTGGTGTGAAATTTGATTGACTATTATTAAAAGTTATTCATTTAGACGTCAATTCAGACGTCAATTCTCAACCGTTTTCCATGTAGTTTTGCAGGCAACATTGGCTGTTATTACGGCAACTTCCCTGTAAATTTGGCGAAGTTTTAATAATTACTGCAAAAGTTATTAATGAGATTGGTGTGAAATTTGATTCAGTATTATCAAAAGTTATTCATTTAGACGTCAATTCAGACGTTAATTCTCAACCGTTTTCCATGTAATTTTGCAGGCATCATCGGCTGGTATTACGGCAACTGCCCTGTAAATTTGGCGTAGTGTGATTAATTACTGCAAAAGTTATTAATGAGATTGGTGTGAAATTTGATTGGGCATTATTAAAAGCTACTCATTTAGACGTCAATTCAGACGTCATTTCTCAACCGTTTTCTATGTAGTTTTGCAGGCAACATCAGCTTTTATTACGGCAATTTCCCTGTAAATTTGGCGAAGTTTGATTAATTACTGCAAAAGTTATTAAAGAGATTGGTGTGAAATTTGATTGAGTATTATTAAAAGTTATTCTTTTAGACGTCAATTCAGACGTCAATACTCAACCGTTTTCCATGTAATTTTGCAGGCAACATGGGCTGTTATCACGGCAACTTCCGTGTAAATTTGGCGAAGTTTGATTAATTATTGCAGAAGTTATTAATGAGCTTGGTGTGAAATTTGATTGAGTATTATTAAAAGTTATTCATTTAGACGTCAATTCAGACGTCAATTCTCAACCGTTTTCGATGTAGTTTTGCAGGCACCATCGGCTGGTATTACGGCAACTTAAGTGTAAATTTGGCGTAGTTTGATTAATTATTGCAGAAGTTATTAATGAGCTTGGTGTGAAATTTGATTGAGTTTTTTTAAAGTTATTCATTTAGACGTCAATTCAGACGTCAATTCTCAACCGTTTCCCATGTAGTTTTGTAGGCAACATCGGCTGTTATTACGGCAACTTCCCTGTAAATTTGGCGAAGTTTGATTAATGTAAACTTTGCGAAGTTTGATTTATTACTGCAAAAATTATTAAAGAGATTGTTGTGAAATTTGATTGAGTTTTATTAAAAGTTATTCATTTAAACGTCAATTCAGACGTCACTTCTAAACTGTTTTCCATGTAATTTATCAGACACCATCGGCTGGTATTACGGCAACTTCCGTGTAAATTTTGCAAAGTTTGATTAATTACTGCAGAAGTTATTAATGGGATTGGTTGGAAATTTGATTGAGTACTATTAAAAGTTATTCATTTAGACGTCAATTCAGACGTCAATTCTCAACCGTTTTCGATGTAGTTTAGCAGGCACCATCGCCTGGTATTACGGCAACTTCCGTGTAAATTTGGCGAAGTTTGATTAATTATTGCAGAAGTTATTAATGAGCTTGGTGTGAAATTTGATTGAGTATTATTAAAAGTTATTCATTTAGACGTCAATTCAGACGTCAATTCTCAACCGTTTTCGATCTGGTTTTGCAGGCACCATCGGCTGGTATTACGGCAACTTCCGTGTGAATTTGGCGAAGTTTGATTAATTATTGCAGAAGTTATTAATGAGCTTGGTGTGAAATTTGATTGACTATTATTAAAAGTTATTCATTTAGACGTCAATTCAGACGTCGATTCTCAACCGTTTTCCATGTAGTTTTGCAGGCAACATTGGCTGTTATTACGGCAACTTCCCTGTAAATTTGGCGAAGTTTTAATAATTACTGCAAAAGTTATTAATGAGATTGGTGTGAAATTTGATTCAGTATTATCAAAAGTTATTCATTTAGACGTCAATTCAGACGTTAATTCTCAACCGTTTTCCATGTAATTTTGCAGGCATCATCGGCTGGTATCACGGCAACTTCCGTGTAAATTTGGCGAAGTTTGATTAATTATTGCAGAAGTTATTAATGAGCTTGGTGTGAAATTTGATTGAGTATTATTAAAAGTTATTCATTTAGACGTCAATTCAGACGTCAATTCTCAACCGTTTTCGATGTAGTTTTGCAGGCACCATCGGCTGGTATTACGGCAACTTAAGTGTAAATTTGGCGTAGTTTGATTAATTATTGCAGAAGTTATTAATGAGCTTGGTGTGAAATTTGATTGAGTTTTTTTAAAGTTATTCATTTAGACGTCAATTCAGACGTCAATTCTCAACCGTTTCCCATGTAGTTTTGTAGGCAACATCGGCTGTTATTACGGCAACTTCCCTGTAAATTTGGCGAAGTTTGATTAATGTAAACTTTGCGAAGTTTGATTTATTACTGCAAAAATTATTAAAGAGATTGTTGTGAAATTTGATTGAGTTTTATTAAAAGTTATTCATTTAGACGTCAATTCAGACGTTAATTCTCAACCGTTTTCCATGTAATTTTGCAGGCATCATCGGCTGGTATTACGGCAACTGCCCTGTAAATTTGGCGTAGTGTGATTAATTACTGCAAAAGTTATTAATGAGATTGGTGTAAAATTTGATTGAGTATTATTAAAAGTTATTCATTTAGACGTCAATTCAGACGTTAATTCTCAACCGTTTTCCATGTAATTTTGCAGGCATCATCGGCTAGTATTACAGCAACTGCCCTGTAAATTTGGCGAAGTGTGATTAATTACTGCAAAAGTTATTAATGAGATTGGTGTGAAATTTGATTGGGCATTATTAAAAGCTATTCATTTAGACGTCAATTCAAACGTCAATTCTCAACCGTTTTCTATGTAGTTTTGCAGGCAACATCAGCTTTTATTACGGCAACTTCCCTGTAAATTTGGCGAAGTTTGATTAATTACTGCATAAGTTATTAATGAGATTGGAGTAAAATTTGATTGAGTATTATTAAAAGTTATTCATTTAGACGTCAATTCAGACGTCAATTCTTAATTGTTTTCCATGTAGTTTTGCAGGCACCATCGGCTGGTATTACGGCAACTTCCCTGTAAATTTGGCGAAGTTTGATTAATTACTGCAAAAATTATTAATGAGCTTGGTGTGAAATTTGATTGACTATTATTAAAAGTTATTCATTTAGACGTCAATTCAGACGTCAATTCTCAACCGTTTTCCATGTAGTTTTGCAGGCAACATTGGCTGTTATTGCGGCAACTTCCCTGTAAATATGGCGAAGTTTTAATAATTACTGCAAAAGTTATTAATGAGATTGGTGTGAAATTTGATTCAGTATTATCAAAAGTTATTCATTTAGACGTCAATTCAGACGTTAATTCTCAACCGTTTTCCATGTAATTTTGCAGGCATCATCGGCTGGTATTACGGCAACTGCCCTGTAAATTTGGCGTAGTGTGATTAATTACTGCAAAAGTTATTAATGAGATTGGTGTGAAATTTGATTGGGCATTATTAAAAACTACTCATTTAGACGTCAATTCAGACGTGAATTCTCAACCGTTTTCTATGTAGTTTTGCAGGCAACATCATCTTTTATTACGGCAACTTCCCTGTAAATTTGGCGAAGTTTGATTAATTACTGCAAAAGTTATTAAAGAGATTGGTGTGAAATTTGATTGAGTATTATTAAAAGTTATTCATTTAGACGTCAATTCAGACGTCAATTCTCAACCGTTTTCGATGTAGTTTTGCAGGCACCATCGGCTGGTATTACGGCAACTTAAGTGTAAATTTGGCGAAGTTTGATTAATTACTGCATAAGTTATTAATGAGATTGGAGTAAAATTTGATTGAGTATTATTAAAAGTTATTCATTTAAACGTCAATTCAGACGTCAATTCTTAATTGTTTTCCATGTAGTTTTGCAGGCACCATCGGCTGGTATTACGGCAACTTCCCTGTAAATTTGGCGAAGTTTGATTAATTACTGCAAAAATTATTAATGAGCTTGGTGTGAAATTTGATTGACTATTATTAAAAGTTATTCATTTAGACGTCAATTCAGACGTCAATTCTCAACCGTTTTCCATGTAGTTTTGCAGGCAACATTGGCTGTTATTACGGCAACTTCCCTGTAAATATGGCGAAGTTTTAATAATTACTGCAAAAGTTATTAATGAGATTGGTGTGAAATTTGATTCAGTATTATCAAAAGTTATTCATTTAGACGTCAATTCAGACGTTAATTCTCAACCGTTTTCCATGTAATTTTGCAGGCATCATCGGCTGGTATTACGGCAACTGCCCTGTAAATTTGGCGTAGTGTGATTAATTACTGCAAAAGTTATTAATGAGATTGGTGTGAAATTTGATTGGGCATTATTAAAAGCTACTCATTTAGACGTCAATTCAGACGTCAATTCTCAACCGTTTTCTATGTAGTTTTGCAGGCAACATCAGCTTTTATTACGGCAACTTCCCTGTAAATTTGGCGAAGTTTGATTAATTACTGCAAAAGTTATTAAAGAGATTGGTGTGAAATTTGATTGAGTATTATTAAAAGTTATTCATTTAGACGTCAATTCAGACGTCAATACTCAACCGTTTTCGATGTAGTTTTGCAGGCACCATCGGCTGGTATTACGGCAACTTCCGTGTAAATTTGGCGAAATTTGATTAATTATTGCAGAAGTTATTAATGAGCTTGGTGTGAAATTTGATTGAGTATTATTAAAAGTTATTCATTTAGACGTCAATTCAGACGTTAATTCTCAACCGTTTTCCATGTAATTTTGCAGGCATCATCGGCTGGTATTACGGCAACTGCCCTGTAAATTTGGCGTAGTGTGATTAATTACTGCAAAAGTTATTAAAGAGATTGGTGTGAAATTTGATTGAGTATTATTAAAAGTTATTCATTTAGACGTCAATTCAGACGTCAATACTCAACCGTTTTCCATGTAATTTTGCAGGCAACATGGGCTGTTATCACGGCAACTTCCGTGTAAATTTGGCGAAGTTTGATTAATTATTGCAGAAGTTATTATTGAGCTTGGTGTGAAATTTGATTGAGTATTATTAAAAGTTATTCATTTAGACGTCAATTCAGACGTCAATTCTCAACCGTTTTCGATGTAGTTTTGCAGGCACCATTTGCTGGTATTACGGCAACTTAAGTGTAAATTTGGCGTAGTTTGATTAATTATTGCAGAAGTTATTAATGAGCTTGGTGTGAAATTTGATTGAGTTTTTTTAAAGTTATTCATTTAGACGTCAATTCAGACGTCAATTCTCAACCGCTTCCCATGTAGTTTTGTAGGCAACATCGGCTGTTATTACGGCAACTTCCCTGTAAATTTGGCGAAGTTTGATTAATGTAAACTTTGCGAAGTTTGATTTATTACTGCAAAAATTATTAAAGAGATTGTTGTGAAATTTGATTGAGTTTTATTAAAAGTTATTCATTTAAACGTCAATTCAGACGTCACTTCTAAACTGTTTTCCATGTAATTTATCAGACACCATCGGCTGGTATTACGGCAACTTCCGTGTAAATTTTGCAAAGTTTGATTAATTACTGCAGAAGTTATTAATGAGATTGGTTGGAAATTTGATTGAGTATTATTAAAAGTTATTCATTTAGACGTCAATTCAGACGTCAATTCTCAACCGTTTTCGATGTAGTTTAGCAGGCACCATCGCCTGGTATTACGGCAACTTCCGTGTAAATTTGGCGAAGTTTGATTAATTATTGCAGAAGTTATTAATGAGCTTGGTGTGAAATTTGATTGAGTATTATTAAAAGTTATTCATTTAGACGTCAATTCAGACGTCAATTCTCAACCGTTTTCGATCTGGTTTTGCAGGCACCATCGGCTGGTATTACGGCAACTTCCGTGTGAATTTGGCGAAGTTTGATTAATTATTGCAGAAGTTATTAATGAGCTTGGTGTGAAATTTGATTGACTATTATTAAAAGTTATTCATTTAGACGTCAATTCAGACGTCGATTCTCAACCGTTTTCCATGTAGTTTTGCAGGCAACATTGGCTGTTATTACGGCAACTTCCCTGTAAATTTGGCGAAGTTTTAATAATTACTGCAAAAGTTATTAATGAGATTGGTGTGAAATTTGATTCAGTATTATCAAAAGTTATTCATTGAGACGTCAATTCAGACGTTAATTCTCAACCGTTTTCCATGTAATTTTGCAGGCATCATCGGCTGGTATCACGGCAACTTCCGTGTAAATTTGGCGAAGTTTGATTAATTATTGCAGAAGTTATTAATGAGCTTGGTGTGAAATTTGATTGAGTATTATTAAAAGTTATTCATTTAGACGTCAATTCAGACGTCAATTCTCAACCGTTTTCGATGTAGTTTTGCAGGCACCATCGGCTGGTATTACGGCAACTTAAGTGTAAATTTGGCGTAGTTTGATTAATTATTGCAGAAGTTATTAATGAGCTTGGTGTGAAATTTGATTGAGTTTTTTTAAAGTTATTCATTTAGACGTCAATTCAGACGTCAATTCTCAACCGTTTCCCATGTAGTTTTGTAGGCAACATCGGCTGTTATTACGGCAACTTCCCTGTAAATTTGGCGAAGTTTGATTAATGTAAACTTTGCGAAGTTTGATTTATTACTGCAAAAATTATTAAAGAGATTGTTGTGAAATTTGATTGAGTTTTATTAAAAGTTATTCATTTAAACGTCAATTCAGACGTCACTTCTAAACTGTTTTCCATGTAATTTATCAGACACCATCGGCTGGTATTACGGCAACTTCCGTGTAAATTTTGCAAAGTTTGATTAATTACTGCAGAAGTTATTAATGAGATTGGTTGGAAATTTGATTGAGTATTATTAAAAGTTATTCATTTAGACGTCAATTCAGACGTCAATTCTCAACCGTTTTCGATGTAGTTTAGCAGGCACCATCGCCTGGTATTACGGCAACTTCCGTGTAAATTTGGCGAAGTTTGATTAATTATTGCAGAAGTTATTAATGAGCTTGGTGTGAAATTTGATTGAGTATTATTAAAAGTTATTCATTTAGACGTCAATTCAGACGTCAATTCTCAACCGTTTTCGATCTGGTTTTGCAGGCACCATCGGCTGGTATTACGGCAACTTCCGTGTGAATTTGGCGAAGTTTGATTAATTATTGCAGAAGTTATTAATGAGCTTGGTGTGAAATTTGATTGACTATTATTAAAAGTTATTCATTTAGACGTCAATTCAGACGTCGATTCTCAACCGTTTTCCATGTAGTTTTGCAGGCAACATTGGCTGTTATTACGGCAACTTCCCTGTAAATTTGGCGAAGTTTTAATAATTACTGCAAAAGTTATTAATGAGATTGGTGTGAAATTTGATTCAGTATTATCAAAAGTTATTCATTTAGACGTCAATTCAGATGTTAATTCTCAACCGTTTTCCATGTAATTTTGCAGGCATCATCGGCTGGTATTACGGCAACTGCCCTGTAAATTTGGCGTAGTGTGATTAATTACTGCAAAAGTTATTAATGAGATTGGTGTAAAATTTGATTGAGTATTATTAAAAGTTATTCATTTAGACGTCAATTCAGACGTTAATTCTCAACCGTTTTCCATGTAATTTTGCAGGCATCATCGGCTGGTATTACAGCAACTGCCCTGTAAATTTGGCGAAGTGTGATTAATTACTGCAAAAGTTATTAATGAGATTGGTGTGAAATTTGATTGGGCATTATTAAAAGCTATTCATTTAGACGTCAATTCAAACGTCAATTCTCAACCGTTTTCTATGTAGTTTTGCAGGCAACATCAGCTTTTATTACGGCAACTTCCCTGTAAATTTGGCGAAGTTTGATTAATTACTGCATAAGTTATTAATGAGATTGGAGTAAAATTTGATTGAGTATTATTAAAAGTTATTCATTTAGACGTCAATTCAGACGTCAATTCTTAATTGTTTTCCATGTAGTTTTGCAGGCACCATCGGCTGGTATTACGGCAACTTCCCTGTAAATTTGGCGAAGTTTGATTAATTACTGCAAAAATTATTAATGAGCTTGGTGTGAAATTTGATTGACTATTATTAAAAGTTATTCATTTAGACGTCAATTCAGACGTCAATTCTCAACCGTTTTCCATGTAGTTTTGCAGGCAACATTGGCTGTTATTGCGGCAACTTCCCTGTAAATATGGCGAAGTTTTAATAATTACTGCAAAAGTTATTAATGATATTGGTGTGAAATTTGATTCAGTATTATCAAAAGTTATTCATTTAGACGTCAATTCAGACGTTAATTCTCAACCGTTTTCCATGTAATTTTGCAGGCATCATCGGCTGGTATTACGGCAACTGCCCTGTAAATTTGGCGTAGTGTGATTAATTACTGCAAAAGTTATTAATGAGATTGGTGTGAAATTTGATTGGGCATTATTAAAAGCTACTCATTTAGACGTCAATTCAGACGTGAATTCTCAACCGTTTTCTATGTAGTTTTGCAGGCAACATCAGCTTTTATTACGGCAACTTCCCTGTAAATTTGGCGAAGTTTTATTAATTACTGCAAAAGTTATTAAAGAGATTGGTGTGAAATTTGATTGAGTATTATTAAAAGTTATTCATTTAGACGTCAATTCAGACGTCAATTCTCAACCGTTTTCGATGTAGTTTTGCAGGCACCATCGGCTGGTATTACGGCAACTTAAGTGTAAATTTGGCGAAGTTTGATTAATTACTGCATAAGTTATTAATGAGATTGGAGTAAAATTTGATTGAGTATTATTAAAAGTTATTCATTTAAACGTCAATTCAGACGTCAATTCTTAATTGTTTTCCATGTAGTTTTGCAGGCACCATCGGCTGGTATTACGGCAACTTCCCTGTAAATTTGGCGAAGTTTGATTAATTACTGCAAAAATTATTAATGAGCTTGGTGTGAAATTTGATTGACTATTATTAAAAGTTATTCATTTAGACGTCAATTCAGACGTCAATTCTCAACCGTTTTCCATGTAGTTTTGCAGACAACATTGGCTGTTATTACGGCAACTTCCCTGTAAATATGGCGAAGTTTTAATAATTACTGCAAAAGTTATTAATGAGATTGGTGTGAAATTTGATTCAGTATTATCAAAAGTTATTCATTTAGACGTCAATTCAGACGTTAATTCTCAACCGTTTTCCATGTAATTTTGCAGGCATCATCGGCTGGTATTACGGCAACTGCCCTGTAAATTTGGCGTAGTGTGATTAATTACTGCAAAAGTTATTAATGAGATTGGTGTGAAATTTGATTGGGCATTATTAAAAGCTACTCATTTAGACGTCAATTCAGACGTCAATTCTCAACCGTTTTCTATGTAGTTTTGCAGGCAACATCAGCTTTTATTACGGCAACTTCCCTGTAAATTTGGCGAAGTTTGATTAATTACTGCAAAAGTTATTAAAGAGATTGGTGTGAAATTTGATTGAGTATTATTAAAAGTTATTCATTTAGACGTCAATTCAGACGTCAATACTCAACCGTTTTCGATGTAGTTTTGCAGGCACCATCGGCTGGTATTACGGCAACTTCCGTGTAAATTTGGCGAAGTTTGATTAATTATTGCAGAAGTTATTAATGAGCTTGGTGTGAAATTTGATTGAGTATTATTAAAAGTTATTCATTTAGACGTCAATTCAGACGTCAATTCTCAACCGTTTTCTATGTAGTTTTGCAGGCAACATCAGCTTTTATTACGGCAACTTCCCTGTAAATTTGGCGAAGTTTGATTAATTACTGCAAAAGTTATTAATGAGATTGGTGTGAAATTTGATTGAGTATTTTTAAAAGTTATTCATTTAGACGTCAATTCAGACGTCAATTCTCAACCGTTTTCGATGTAGTTTCGCAGGCACCATCGGCTGGTATTACGGCAACTTCCGTGTAAATTTGGCGAAGTTTGATTAATTATTGCAGAAGTTATTAATGAGCTTGGTGTGAAATTTGATTGAGTATTATTAAAAGTTATTCATTTAGACGTCAATTCAGACGTCAATTCTCAACCGTTTTCGATGTAGTTTTGCAGGCACCATCGGCTGGTATTACGGCAACTTCCGTGTGAATTTGGCGAAGTTTGATTAATTATTGCAGAAGTTATTAATGAGCTTGGTGTGAAATTTGATTGACTATTATTAAAAGTTATTCATTCAGACGCAATTCAGACGTCGATTCTCAACCGTTTTCCATGTAGTTTTGCAGGCAACATTGGCTGTTATTACGGCAACTTCCCTGTAAATTTGGCGAAGTTTTATTAATTACTGCAAAAGTTATTGATGAGATTGGTGTGAAATTTGATTGGGCTTTATTAAAAGCTACTCATTTAGACGTCAATTCAGACGTCAATTCTCAACCTTTTTCTATGTAGTTTTGCAGGCAACATCAGCTTTTACTACGGCAACTTCCCTGTAAATTTGGCGAAGTTTTATTAATTACTGCAAAAGTTATTAATGAGATTGGTGTGAAATTTGATTGAGTATTATCAAAAGTTATTCATTTAGACGTCAATTCAGACGTTAATTCTCAACCGTTTTCCATGTAATTTTGCAGGCATCATTGGCTGGTATTACGGCAACTGCCCTGTAAATTTGGCGAAGTGTGATTAATTACTGCAAAAGTTATTAATGAGATTGGTGTGAAATTTGATTGGGCATTATTAAAAGCTACTCATTTAGACGTCAATTCAGACGTCAATTCTCAACCGTTTTCTATGTAGTTTTGCAGGCAACATCAGCTTTTATTACGGCAACTTCCCTGTAAATTTGGCGAAGTTTGATTAATTACTGCAAAAGTTATTAATGAGATTGGTGTGAAATTTGATTGAGTATTTTTAAAAGTTATTCATTTAGACGTCAATTCAGACGTCAATTCTCAACCGTTTTCTATGTAGTTTTGCAGGCACCATCGGCTGGTATTACGGCAACTTCCGTGTAAATTTGGCGAAGTTTGATTAATTATTGCAGAAGTTATTAATGAGCTTGGTCTGAAATTTGATTGAGTATTATTAAAAGTTATTCATTTAGACGTCAATTCAGACGTCAATTCTCAACCGTTTTCGATGGAGTTTTGCAGGCACCATCGGCTGGTATTACGGCAACTTCCGTGTGAATTTGGCGAAGTTTGATTAATTATTGCAGAAGTTATTAATGAGCTTAGTGTGAAATTTGATTGACTATTATTAAAAGTTATTCATTCAGACGCAATTCAGACGTCGATTCTCAACCGTTTTCCATGTAGTTTTGCAGGCAACATTGGCTGTTATTACGGCAACTTCCCTGTAAATTTGGCGAAGTTTTATTAATTACTGCAAAAGTTATTGATGAGATTGGTGTGAAATTTGATTGGGCTTTATTAAAAGCTACTCATTTAGACGTCAATTCAGACGTCAATTCTCAACCTTTTTCTATGTAGTTTTGCAGGCAACATCAGCTTTTACTACGGCAACTTCCCTGTAAATTTGGCGAAGTTTTATTAATTACTGCAAAAGTTATTAATGAGATTGGTGTGAAATTTGATTGAGTATTATCAAAAGTTATTCATTTAGACGTCAATTCAGACGTTAATTCTCAACCGTTTTCCATGTAATTTTGCAGGCATCATTGGCTGGTATTACGGCAACTGCCCTGTAAATTTGGCGAAGTGTGATTAATTACTGCAAAAGTTATTAATGAGATTGGTGTGAAATTTGATTGGGCATTATTAAAAGCTACTCATTTAGACGTCAATTCAGACGTCAATTCTCAAACCGTTTTCTATGTAGTTTTGCAGGCAACATCAGCTTTTATTACGGCAACTTCCCTGTAAATTTGGCGAAGTTTGATTAATTACTGCAAAAGTTATTAATGAGATTGGTGTGAAATTTGATTGAGTATTTTTAAAAGTTATTCATTTAGACGTCAATTCAGACGTCAATTCTCAACCGTTTTCTATGTAGTTTTGCAGGCACCATCGGCTGGTATTACGGCAACTTCCGTGTAAATTTGGCGAAGTTTGATTAATTATTGCAGAAGTTATTAATGAGCTTGGTCTGAAATTTGATTGAGTATTATTAAAAGTTATTCATTTAGACGTCAATTCAGACGTCAATTCTCAACCGTTTTCGATGGAGTTTTGCAGGCACCATCGGCTGGTATTACGGCAACTTCCGTGTGAATTTGGCGAAGTTTGATTAATTATTGCAGAAGTTATTAATGAGCTTAGTGTGAAATTTGATTGACTATTATTAAAAGTTATTCATTTAGACGTCAATTCAGACGTCGATTCTCAACCGTTTTCCATGTAGTTTTGCAGGCAACATTGCCTGTTATTACGGCAACTTCCCTGTAAATTTGGCGAAGTTTTATTAATTACTGCAAAAGTTATTAATGAGATTGGTGTGAAATTTGATTGAGTATTATCAAAAGTTATTCATTTAGACGTCAATTCAGACGTTAATTCTCAACCGTTTTCCATGTAATTTTGCAGGCATCATCGGCTGGTATTACAGCAACTGCCCTGTAAATTTGGCGAAGTGTGATTAATTACTGCAAAAGTTATTAATGAGATTGGTGTGAAATTTGATTGGGCATTATTAAAAGCTACTCATTTAGACGTCAATTCAAACGTCAATTCTCAACCGTTTTCTATGTAGTTTTGCAGGCAACATCAGCTTTTATTACGGCAACTTCCCTGTAAATTTGGCGAAGTTTGATTAATTACTGCAAAAGTTATTAAAGAGATTGGTGTGAAATTTGATTGGGCTTTATTAAAAGCTACTCATTTAGACGTCAATTCAGACGTCAATTCTCAACCTTTTTCTATGTAGTTTTGCAGGCAACATCAGCTTTTACTACGGCAACTTCCCTGTAAATTTGGCGAAGTTTTATTAATTACTGCAAAAGTTATTAATGAGATTGGTGTGAAATTTGATTGAGTATTATCAAAAGTTATTCATTTAGACGTCAATTCAGACGTTAATTCTCAACCGTTTTCCATGTAATTTTGCAGGCATCATTGGCTGGTATTACGGCAACTGCCCTGTAAATTTGGCGAAGTGTGATTAATTACTGCAAAAGTTATTAATGAGATTGGTGTGAAATTTGATTGGGCATTATTAAAAGCTACTCATTTAGACGTCAATTCAGACGTCAATTCTCAACCGTTTTCTATGTAGTTTTGCAGGCAACATCAGCTTTTATTACGGCAACTTCCCTGTAAATTTGGCGAAGTTTGATTAATTACTGCAAAAGTTATTAATGAGATTGGTGTGAAATTTGATTGAGTATTTTTAAAAGTTATTCATTTAGACGTCAATTCAGACGTCAATTCTCAACCGTTTTCTATGTAGTTTTGCAGGCACCATCGGCTGGTATTACGGCAACTTCCGTGTAAATTTGGCGAAGTTTGATTAATTATTGCAGAAGTTATTAATGAGCTTGGTCTGAAATTTGATTGAGTATTATTAAAAGTTATTCATTTAGACGTCAATTCAGACGTCAATTCTCAACCGTTTTCGATGGAGTTTTGCAGGCACCATCGGCTGGTATTACGGCAACTTCCGTGTGAATTTGGCGAAGTTTGATTAATTATTGCAGAAGTTATTAATGAGCTTAGTGTGAAATTTGATTGACTATTATTAAAAGTTATTCATTTAGACGTCAATTCAGACGTCGATTCTCAACCGTTTTCCATGTAGTTTTGCAGGCAACATTGCCTGTTATTACGGCAACTTCCCTGTAAATTTGGCGAAGTTTTATTAATTACTGCAAAAGTTATTAATGAGATTGGTGTGAAATTTGATTGAGTATTATCAAAAGTTATTCATTTAGACGTCAATTCAGACGTTAATTCTCAACCGTTTTCCATGTAATTTTGCAGGCATCATCGGCTGGTATTACAGCAACTGCCCTGTAAATTTGGCGAAGTGTGATTAATTACTGCAAAAGTTATTAATGAGATTGGTGTGAAATTTGATTGGGCATTATTAAAAGCTACTCATTTAGACGTCAATTCAAACGTCAATTCTCAACCGTTTTCTATGTAGTTTTGCAGGCAACATCAGCTTTTATTACGGCAACTTCCCTGTAAATTTGGCGAAGTTTGATTAATTACTGCATAAGTTATTAATGAGATTGGAGTAAAATTTGATTGAGTATTATTAAAAGTTATTCATTTAGACGTCAATTCAGACGTCAATTCTTAATTGTTTTCCATGTAGTTTTGCAGGCACCATCGGCTGGTATTACGGCAACTTCCCTGTAAATTTGGCGAAGTTTGATTAATTACTGCAAAAATTATTAATGAGCTTGGTGTGAAATTTGATTGACTATTATTAAAAGTTATTCATTTAGACGTCAATTCAGACGTCAATTCTCAACCGTTTTCCATGTAGTTTTGTAGGCAACATTGGCTGTTATTACGGCAACTTCCCTGTAAATATGGCGAAGTTTTAATAATTACTGCAAAAGTTATTAATGAGATTGGTGTGAAATTTGATTCAGTATTATCAAAAGTTATTCATTTAGACGTCAATTCAGACGTTAATTCTCAACCGTTTTCCATGTAATTTTGCAGGCATCATCGGCTGGTATTACGGCAACTGCCCTGTAAATTTGGCGTAGTGTGATTAATTACTGCAAAAGTTATTAATGAGATTGGTGTGAAATTTGATTGGGCATTATTAAAAGCTACTCATTTAGACGTCAATTCAGACGTCAATTCTCAACCGTTTTCTATGTAGTTTTGCAGGCAACATCAGCTTTTATTACGGCAACTTCCCTGTAAATTTGGCGAAGTTTGATTAATTACTGCAAAAGTTATTAAAGAGATTGGTGTGAAATTTGATTGAGTATTATTAAAAGTTATTCATTTAGACGTCAATTCAGACGTCAATACTCAACCGTTTTCGATGTAGTTTTGCAGGCACCATCGGCTGGTATTACGGCAACTGCCCTGTAAATTTGGCGAAGTTTGATTAATTATTGCAGAAGTTATTAATGAGCTTGGTGTGAAATTTGATTGAGTATTATTAAAAGTTATTCATTTAGACGTCAATTCAGACGTCAATTCTCAACCGTTTTCTATGTAGTTTTGCAGGCAACATCAGCTTTTATTACGGCAACTTCCCTGTAAATTTGGCGAAGTTTGATTAATTACTGCAAAAGTTATTAAAGAGATTGGTGTGAAATTTGATTATGTATTTTTAAAAGTTATTCATTTAGACGTCAATTCAGACGTCAATACTCAACCGTTTTCGATGTAGTTTTGCAGGCACCATCGGCTGGTATTACGGCAACTTCCGTGTAAATTTGGCGAAGTTTGATTAATTATTGCAGAAGTTATTAATGAGCTTGGTGTGAAATTTGATTGAGTATTATTAAAAGTTATTCATTTAGACGTCAATTCAGACGTCAATTCTCAACCGTTTTCGATGTAGTTTTGCAGGCACCATCGGCTGGTATTACGGCAACTTCCGTGTGAATTTGGCGAAGTTTGATTAATTATTGCAGAAGTTATTAATGAGCTTGGTGTGAAATTTGATTGACTATTATTAAAAGTTATTCATTTAGACGTCAATTCAGACGTCGATTCTCAACCGTTTTCCATGTAGTTTTGCAGGCAACATTGGCTGTTATTACGGCAACTTCCCTGTAAATTTGGCGAAGTTTTATTAATTACTGCAAAAGTTATTGATGAGATTGGTGTGAAATTTGATTGTGCATTATTAAAAGCTACTCATTTAGACGTCAATTCAGACGTCAATTCTCAACCGTTTTCTATGTAGTTTTGCAGGCAACATCAGCTTTTATTACGGCAACTTCCCTGTAAATTTGGCGAAGTTTTATTAATTACTGCAAAAGTTATTAATGAGATTGGTGTGAAATTTGATTGAGTATTATCAAAAGTTATTCATTTAGACGTCAATTCAGACGTTAATTCTCAACCGTTTTCCATGTAATTTTGCAGGCATCATTGGCTGGTATTACGGCAACTGCCCTGTAAATTTGGCGAAGTGTGATTAATTACTGCAAAAGTTATTAATGAGATTGGTGTGAAATTTGATTGGGCATTATTAAAAGTTATTCATTTAGACGTCAATTCAGACGTCAATTCTCAACCGTTTTCTATGTAGTTTTGCAGGCAACATCAGCTTTTATTACGGCAACTTCCCTGTAAATTTGGCGAAGTTTGATTAATTACTGCAAAAGTTATTAATGAGCTTGGTGTGAAATTTGATTGAGTATTATTAAAAGTTATTCATTTAGACGTCAATTCAGACGTCAATTCTCCACCGTTTTCTATGTCGTTTTGCAGGCAACATCAGCTTTTATTACGGCAACTTCCCTGTAAATTTGGCGAAGTTTGATTAATTACTGCAAAAGTTATTAATGAGATTGGTGTGAAATTTGATTGAGTATTTTTAAAAGTTATTCATTTAGACGTCAATTCAGACGTCAATTCTCAACCGTTTTCGATGTAGTTTTGCAGGCACCATCGGCTGGTATTACGGCAATTTCCGTGTAAATTTGGCGAAGTTTGATTAATTATTGCAGAAGTTATTAATGAGCTTGGTGTGAAATTTGATTGAGTATTATTAAAAGTTATTCATTTAGACGTCAATTCAGACGTCAATTCTCAACCGTTTTCGATGTAGTTTTGCAGGCACCATCGGCTGGTATTACGGCAACTTCCGTGTGAATTTGGCGAAGTTTGATTAATTATTGCAGAAGTTATTAATGAGCTTGGTGTGAAATTTGATTGACCATTATTAAAAGTTATTCATTTAGACGTCAATTCAGACGTCGATTCTCAACCGTTTTCCATGTAGTTTTGCAGGCAACATTGGCTGTTATTACGGCAACTTCCCTGTAAATTTGGCGAAGTTTTATTAATTACTGCAAAAGTTATTGATGAGATTGGTGTGAAATTTGATTGGGCATTATTAAAAGCTACTCATTTAGACGTCAATTCAGACGTCAATTCTCAACCGTTTTCTATGTAGTTTTGCAGGCAACATCAGCTTTTATTACGGCAACTTCCCTGTAAATTTGGCGAAGTTTTATTAATTACTGCAAAAGTTATTAATGAGATTGGTGTGAAATTTGATTGAGTATTATCAAAAGTTATTCATTTAGACGTCAATACAGACGTTAATTCTCAACAGTTTTCCATGTAATTTTGCAGGCATCATTGGCTTGTATTACGGCAACTTCCCTGTAAATTTGGCGAAGTTTGATTAATTACTGCAAAAGTTATTAAAGAGATTGGTGTGAAATTTGATTGAGTATTAGTAAAAGTTATTCATTTAGACGTCAATTCAGACGTCAATACTCAACCGTTTTCCATGTAATTTTGCAGGCAACATTGGCTGTTATTGCGGCAACTTCCGTGTAAATTTGGCGAAGTTTGATTAATTATTGCAGAAGTTATTAATGAGCTTGGTGTGAAATTTGATTGAGTATTATTGAAAGTTATTCATTTAGACGTCAATTCAGACGTCAATTCTCAACCGTTTTCTATGTAGTTTTGCAGGCAACATCAGCTTTTATTACGGCAACTTCCCTGTAAATTTGGCGAAGTTTGATTAATTACTGCAAAAGTTATTAATGAGATTGGTGTGAAATTTGATTGAGTATTTTTAAAAGTTATTCATTTAGACGTCAATTCAGACGTCAATTCTCAACCGTTTTCGAAGTAGTTTTGCAGGCACCATCGGCTGGTATTACGGCAACGTCCGTGTAAATTTGGCGAAGTTTGATTAATTATTGCAGAAATTATTAATGAGCTTGGTGTGAAATTTGATTGAGTATTATTAAAAGTTATTCATTTAGACGTCAATTCAGACGTCAATTCTCAACCGTTTTCGATGTAGTTTTGCAGGCACCATCGGCTGGTATTACGGCAACTTCCGTGTGAATTTGGCGAAGTTTGGTTAATTATTGCAGAAGTTATTAATGAGCTTGGTGTGAAATTTGATTGACTATTATTAAAAGTTATTCATTTAGACGTCAATTCAGACGTCGATTCTCAACCGTTTTCCATGTAGTTTTGCAGGCAACATTGGCTGTTATTACGGCAACTTCCCTGTAAATTTGGCGAAGTTTTATTAATTACTGCAAAAGTTATTGATGAGATTGGTGTGAAATTTGATTGGGCATTATTAAAAGCTACTCATTTAGACGTCAATTCAGACGTCAATTCTCAACCGTTTTCTATGTAGTTTTGCAGGCAACATCAGCTTTTATTACGGCAACTTCCCTGTAAATTTGGCGAAGTTTTATTAATTACTGCAAAAGTTATTAATGAGATTGATGTGAAATTTGATTCAGTATTATCAAAAGTTATTCATTTAGACGTCAATTCAGACGTTAATTCTCAACCGTTTTCCATGTAATTTTGCAGGCATCATCGGCTGTTATTACGGCAACTTCCGTGTAAATTTGACGAAGTTTGATTAATTATTGCAGAAGTTATTAATGAGATTGGTGTGAAATTTGATTGGGCATTATTAAAAGCTACTCATTTAGACGTCAATTCAGACGTCAATTCTCAACCGTTTTCTATGTAGTTTTGCAGGCAACATCAGCTTTTATTACGGCAACTTCCCTGTAAATTTGGCGATGTTTGATTAATTACTGCAAAAGTTATTAATGAGATTGGTGTGAAATTTGATTGAGTATTTTTAAAAGTTATTCATTTAGACGTCAATTCAGACGTCAATTCTCAACTGTTTTCGATGTAGTTTTGCAGGCACCATCGGCTGGTATTACGGCAACTTCCGTGTAAATTTGGCGAAGCTTGATTAATTATTGCAGAAGTTATTAATGAGCTTGGTGTGAAATTTGATTGAGTATTATTAAAAGTTATTCATTTAGACGTCAATTCAGACGTCAATTCTCAACCGTTTTCGATGTAGTTTTGCAGGCACCATCGGCTGGTATTACGGCAACTTCCGTGTGAATTTGGCGAAGTGTGATTAATTATTGCAGAAGTTATTAATGAGCTTGGTGTGAAATTTGATTGACTATTATTAAAAGTTATTAATTTAGACGTCAATTCAGACGTCGATTCTCAACCGTTTTCCATGTAGTTTTGCAGGCAACATTGGCTGTTATTACGGCAACTTCCCTGTAAATTTGGCGAAGTGTGATTAATTACTGCAAAATTTATTAATGAGATTGGTGTGAAATTTGATTGACTATTATTAAAATTTATTAATTTAGACGTCAATTCAGACGTCGATTCTCAACCGTTTTCCATGTAGTTCTGCAGGCAACATTGCCTGTTATTACGGCAACTTCCCTGTAAATTTGGC